>JAHDVE020006523.1:0-59068 GCA_022606495.2 Halesus radiatus
TTATGTAAATCCGCTCATCTCAACACAGGACTGTCCTAGTGAGATGAGTGGCTAATGTTATGTAAAGCCGCTCAACTCAACACAGGACTGTCTGAAGTCTGAAGATGGCTTGAACAAGCCTAAACCCGTTACGGTAAAACAAAATAAAATTGATATTTACTTTTACATTTGTTCTATTCTATCATGATACTGCTGTAGATCAAGCCAAGCCTATTGCCCCGAATAAATCTTCATTGAATTATATTTCTTGTTTATTATATTATTTTAAGTTATTCAAAGTTCTTTTAAAAATTACATGTGTTTGTTATATAATATAAACGAGGGTAAATAATGGAAATAAAAATCATTAATAAATTACTGCAATTTTTTTATTTTTTTATCTTATCTTAAAGAGAAAGACAAATATTCATTGGTTACGAATAACCCGACAATATTTGAAAATGTTAGCGGAAGATGTTGCTTGTGTCGTAATGGAAGACTTAGCCAGCCGACGAATTGAACTCACGACGCCTGGGTAAGACCCAAACGCGATACCATCTCAGCCACTGTCCCGTCCAGGAATTTGTATTACAAGTACTCGTCTTGGAGTTCCCTCAGCCTCCAATTCTATTCACGTTCAAGGAGTTACATAGCGTGCTCCTTCAGCAATAAGGTCCTCCGGAGAGCGAGGAATTCACTCCTCTCCTCCATGAGCTGGTGACCTGCCACACACGTTCGTCTCACCGGCTTGTCCCTTCAGACACCGGTTGCATCACACCAGTCACCGGCTGCCTCAGGGTCACTGTCAAGGCGGGATGTCTGGGCGTACGAAGCAACGAGACGCTCCAATTATCCCACAGCTGAACACGGGGGCCTCTAGAGCGGGAGCAGAACTCGAAGGAGTGGAGGCTACCGGGTCCCTCTGAGGGCCTGAGAAGAGGAAAAAAGAACAGTACATTTTTTTAATTATAGGATTAACGGAATATTTACTTCCGATCTTTATTTTATGTATAAAATAGGTTTACAACAATATAAATGAGAAAAATGCCAAGAAAAAATTCCACTTTATAAATTCGCGTATCCTAACAAACGAATTGCAATCTTTGGAGCACAGACGTCAGGAGGGAATGCTGCCGTTGTTCTGCAGGTATTTCAATTGTAGATGCTCTGTGGAACTAGCGTCATTGAACCGTTGGCACCGGTGCAGAGTCGGGAAACACGCCAAACGCGCGCCCAATATCTGAACACGGTTGGCATTTAACACATGAGAACGGGTCGCTTCTACGGCTCGTTCTTGTATTCAACAGCTTGGCTGTGGAATGATTTGCCGGCCTCTGTGTTACCTTCCTCTTACAACATGGGTTTCTTCAAGACCCAGGTTCACTCCTTCCTATCCTCTAAATGACCCCCCCACGCAGCATCCTCAAAGATGAAATAGGCCTTGTGGGCAAATATTTACCCCACTGCCACCTGTGTGGAGCTACTGTAAAAAAAGTAAACACATTTTTGATTTGGATGTTGGACAATGTGACGAATTCTTGTTGGTAAAATTGGATATTGGACAAACATGCGGACTTCGCAGTGAGTGTCACTTTTGTCCAACGTGTTTGGTATCATAGGAAGTTCAGAAAGCATTTCAAATTAATAATATTATTGTGAAAGACACTCAATTATTTTTTTCAAAAGATCGGTGTTCACTTTGTGGTGTCATTATTCCATAATATTATTTTGTAATTTTTCTTATGTGAGAAAACGAAAAATGGATTAAACCTTATTATTTAAAAATTATAAGGATTACTTATAAGTGTTGACAAATATTGACAAAAATAATTATTAAACAAACAAAAAAGAAGTTAGTGAACTTACCCCAGTGTATGTTTGATATAGTATTATATATTCCGATATAATCATTGCTTCAAAATATCAAAATAATGTATTTATTGTTTTTTATTGCGTTCTCAATGAAACATTTTATTAATATAGCAAATGATATTAGATCCACCTAGCCTAAAGGCAGGGTAATTGCACATTTTGTTACTTTTTTATAAACATTTAAAAATCATACATGTACAGATGGTTGTTTTCTGATGACATTTATTGAGCACCATGTTATTTATTTATCTAGATTAGAGTCATAATAATATTTATATCTTTGAGATCAACAACATATTATTTGATATTATCTGCGGTAAGCGATGTAATTTCAGTCTGTGCATTTGACGTCGCCCCAGTTAGTGTTCTCTGAATGCACCACAGAGGGCAGTGACGTGCCCTTTTTTCGCATGTGTGAAAGATTGGCGGCCAGGATAAATTGGGCAAACTTGATTAGCACTGCACTTCGAGTAATCGAAGGAAAAGTTTGTTCTCTCTCGAATATTATCTGTGCTGTGAATTTACAATAGAAAATCCACCAAATCGTGATCTTGAGAAGTGGATCTTCTGGCCTAGCAGATGAGATCTCTGATTCAGGTTAGTGGGGATTCATTGGATTTGATCATTGATTGCAATTGCGCCAGAGAGAGAGAATCTTTATTCTTCATTGTTGTTTTGTATCAGGGTATAAAGCCAAACCGGCGATTGGCTATTTACACGCCACACCAGATACAACTAATAAGTTAAGGAATAGTTATTATTTCTCATATAAATATTTGAATGCAATGTGATCCTGTTTACAAAGATGCACTTGAAACTGATCCTTTATATAGGATTAATGTCAAGATCATCTTTTTATTTTGTAAATGTGCACTCACCTCATACTAAAGTTATACTGCTATTTGAGAGCTAATGACATAACTACTTATTTTTGTAGTGGTGAAATGACACTAGCGCGATAAGTACCCTTTTCTCTCACAACTTGATATATCCTTTTGTAATACTAAAATAAATGACCAAATTCACAAGAAATACTTAGCTTTAAAATGTGCATTTTAGGTAATAAAAATTCCCAGACTAGACCGGCCATAAAATAATTGAGCACAAAGGCTAGCCGAACCTATTGTTAGAAAAATTGTAACTACTACATCGTAAAATAAAATAATCTTAATTGCTATTTTGGAAAGTCGGCAATTCCTTTGAGATTTTATGGGACGGCAATAAACACCTCAAATGAATTAAGCCGCCCGTAGGAACGGCCCGCGAAATAATGCGGGTGATAAAAGAATACCTACAGGTAGACAAAAAACAGAGACACTCGAGGAGACAGTCGGGAGCAGTCTTCCACCGAGGAAGCACCAGTTGGTTGCAGTAGTCCGCCCAGGACAGACGAGTCGGTTGCAGTAGTCCGCCCAGGACACACAGCCAAGTGAAACCTTCCGCCCAGGAAGGTTCCTATTCTCGCTCCTTGGAGAGGCCGCCCAGGTCCTCTGACGATGATAGAATTTTACCTTTCCATCCCAGAAGGAAGTAACTGATCTTCGCTCTTTGGAGATCAACATCGGAGACCGCCCAGGCCTCTGATTATCGCCGCGTCGCACTTACTCCCGATCCGGAGGTACATGAATTCCTAGTGCTAACGCGAGGACTCTACATACAAAGCAGCCACTGGACCCTGGACAGCCATCACCAAAAAGGGAAGTGCCTCTGACTCTAATGATAATTCCTCCACCCTGTCAGCCAAGTGAATCTCTAACTTTAAACAACAACTTTTTCATACAAATAAGCCAAGTGAACCTCTAATTTTAAGAATACAACTTTTTGTGTAGATTTAAGAAAGTAATTAGTTAACTTTTAAGTACAAAGACTTTACAAGTAAAATTAAGTAATTGCCTATCTAATTTTATTGAATTAATTATGTCTAATTAAGATTAACTCTAGTTTTAAGACTAACCCCACGACTATCAAAATAAATTACTTGTAACTACCTAAGATCGGATTTCTGTTCCTCCCTTTTTGCGTTATTCCTAGAATTATACCCACTGCCCTACACACCGTCATATCAAACTCTGAACAAATTATCATTTTCTTATTATCTAAGATAGTACCTACGTGGAATTTCTAACACCTAAAACTTAACCATCTATATAAATATTTTTCTATGATTTTTATTGACGGCACCCATTACGGATGCGTTGTGTGTGATAAGTGATTTTATGAAAATATTACATTTTAAGAAGATTATTCATGATTTCAGGTAGGAAATTAAAAATCCGTTTATTATTTAGTCTTTTATATTAAATAAATTAAAATTTCCGGTAAATGTGTAATCGCATGCTTAAACAAGTGTTTTTAAACTCAAGGGCATTCGATACCGTCAGATGTCAGCACTCGGCGCCATTTTAAACGCTTTCTGATTCGGTCGTTCTCTGTTATGTTATCTAAAATGCAGATTTTCATCCCGGATCGGCGTTTCATTAAATTGTTATTATTAGGCATGTGTCAATCATGACAGCATGACACCATATGCTCGATGGCTGATTACAATTCGATCAATGACTGAAACCACCACAGAATTTGCGTTTTTCGGACACCATTAATCTGTCAATATTTCAGTTTCTCGCAGGGGTAGACATTGAGGAGGAACCGCAGCAGAATTCTCTTTCGGTACCTATCATTATTCCTCGACATGACCTGACTCAAGTATCTGTTTCACTTGGTCGAGCATGTATTCGTCGGGCACCCCGTCTTCTACCATTAACTTAAACATCTAACATATAACTAATTGAATCAAATACTTGAGTCGGGTCAATCCGATATTCGGAATAACAGAAGCGCCTGAATGTGAATGAAGTAAGGAGTGTGTGCTTAGACTGTGTTGCTATTGTTCTTATTTGGATGATACTTGTCATAACTGACTGTCAGGAGCCTTTTAGATATTCGCTGTACCTAGATTGGATGTAGTCGGTAATACGTTCGCAGAGGTGATTGAACTTCACTGCTTTGTCTTTCAGCCTTACAACATACCCCAATCGGGGAAGCCATAGTCTAACTGGCTCAAAAATAGAGAAAAAAAAAGAATTGTGTTCATGATATTGTTTTACAATGTTTGAGTAATATTTATTTTTTTGAGGAAAAGTCGGATCAAATTCAAATGCTTTTAAAAACATGTGATCTCCGAGGCTTCACAAATGCGGTTTACGCAGTAATGTCGACCCCGTTGCAGAGCGAGGTGTGGGAGAGCGCCGGTGAAATTCAAAGTTTAGAATTAAAATTTTAATGTATGTGTCTAATCTATTTCTAATTTGTTAAAACCCATTGCGCATGGGGCATTGGTTTATTGATAAATATTTTTCCTTTTGTTTCAGGCCTCACCCTGTGAGCTGACTCTAACAACTTGGTACCCATCTATCTTACTTGAAGGGTCTAAAAGTCGTGCCATGGATCTCCCTGACACAGACCGTGTGATCGTCAAGACCGAACCAGGGACTCGAGAAGCAGACGGAGGTGGAATGTCGTACACCGAGATGGATATAGACCTACAGGATGTAAAGAAGGAATGCCTCGAGTATTCTCAACGGGTTGAGCAAACGGCAGGTGCGTGGAAAATTTAATAATAATGTTTTAAAAATAAAATCTATCCAGAGTATCGCCATGGTGAAAGCCATCATTAAGCATAGAAACCTTGCAAGTTTGGTGAACAAATCTGAATATCCAGGTACTTCCCTAACTTCCTTCCTCTGCCGCTCCTATAGGCTGATGCCACAGTCCCACTGCACTGGCTCTACTTACTAATGATAACTTTCCTGCCATTGGATTTTATCTTGCTTAACGTAATGTGGTTCTTACAATCTCTTTTGAATTTATTAATGGGTGTAATTTTGATGGTTTTCGGCAGCACATTATAATATTGCATCCCTTTGTAGAATTAACTGTTTTTCGTGTTGCCTGTGTTATTTTTTGATAGTCTGGATTTCCTGGCACGTCCTTCTGCTGTGTCTGTGAATGTAGATGTCGTGTATAATTTTGTCAAAATAAATATTTTGGTAAGGAGTTGTATCCCATATTATTTATGGTAAATATGCAGATGAGCTCCTCATTTATAGGTTAGTTTATGTTTGAAACCCAAACTGAGAACCTAAAAACCTTTGTGTGATAGATTATATTAATTATATATAAAATAGGTTTTTATGTTCTTAATTTGTTTTTTGTTTTTGTTTTCTTAATCCAACTACTACGAAGAACAACTATTTCAGTTAGCAGAGAGGGAAAATAATGCATTTTATTTAGTTAGTCGGTCGCCATTATGTAATGCAATGCCCTGCAATGGTGCCAACCGTGTAAGTAAAGCGAATTATTGCCATAAAGTAAAAATCTATTTATATTTATTTTTATCTTTTTTATTTTTTTATTTATTAATGCATTTTTTGATACATACATTCACACAATTGAGGTACAATGATTATAAACATTTTTTTTTTTTTTAACCTTAAATTATAAATACATCTGAACAACCTATGTGTAATGTATATAAAACAAAAAATCCCACATAGGCAAGGTCAGTGCGTGGGTATACCTGGTATCAGTTAGTTGCAGTATATTAGTTTATTTGTATTAATACATGGATGTGAAGGTTAGTTAAATAAAAGATTTTAAGTTCGCCCTTGAGGTGATTTTTTACAAAAACGGCGCTATAAAAATCATCCGATTATTATTATTATATAAGAAAATAAATCGAAAAACAAAGAAAGAAAAGTGGGGAAAATATACGATTATAGCAGGAAAAGGTTGATATCTTTATCTTTATCTGGTTTTGATCCAGTTTTTTATTTCGTTTTTGTATGTGTTCAAAGATGATATGTGTGGACACTTACATTCTGTAGATAGAAAATTAATTTTTTTAGGAACAGTAAAAAAAGCATGTCTCTGCGCAAGCCTAGTTTTACACAAAGGTTATTCAAGTACGTTATTTATCCTGTGGCTAGAGCGATTTTCGTTTTTTGGGAATAGTTTTTGTCTTGAAAATACTTTCTTTATGTAACATTATTTTTAGTATTAATTTTTGAGATGTTTCAAGTGGTTTAAGGTAAGTATAATAAATTTCCCCCCATCCGATTATTCCATAAGATACTGATGATTGCACCAGTGCATGGTATACCATTTTCATTATTTTGATATCAACTATGTTATTCAAACGTTTAAATATGTATGTTAAATACCTTAATTTACTTACAAGCTTTTCTACATGATATGTCCATTTGAGTTGACTGTCTATTATAATTCCTAAATATTTAACTGTATTCTCTGAACTCATTTCTGTACAATTATGGCATGTAACAGGGTTGCAAACATTGTTGTGGAACCTTATATTTAGGTTGGTTAGAGGTGAGGTCCTATTGGTATTATAGAAAGGAATGTAAATAGTTTTTTCACAGTTCAGAGTTAAAAAGTTTTGGTTGAGCCATTCTTTGATAATGGAGGTGCATTTATTGGCATTTTCAGTGACTTCGTTCCAGGATTTACCATGTACTGTGGTTGAAGTATCATCGGCAAATGAGAAAAGTTTTCCCGGTATTTTCATGTTACATAAATCATTAATGTAAACGAGGAACAATAACGGGCCGATAACTGTTCCTTGAAGAACCCCATGCTCACAGATTCTTGTTTACTAACATTAGCACCAGTTTTGTACATTGTCGGCGATCAAGTAGATGATTTTTTAATAATGACAGACAGTTATTTTTAATTCCTATATTATTGAGTTTTCTAATCAATATATTTGATTAACGGTATCGAACGCCTTTTTTAAGTCTAAGAAAATAGTTAGACTTTTCATATTTGAGTCAGGATTAGTATATATATTTCTTGTTAGATTAAATAAGGCATCATCTCTACTAAGACCTGATCTAAAACCACATTGATTGGACGACAAAAGTGCATTAGACTCTAGGAACTCTAGGATTTGTATCTTTATTATTTTTTCTAATATCTTTGCAAGTTGGGATATCAGCGATATTGGTCTGTAATTGTCTACTTTAGAAATTGATCCAGATTTATGGATTGGTACAATATTTGAGAGTTTAAACGCGTCTGGGAAAGTGTTTTTTTCTATGCAGGAATTAAATATATGTTACAGAGGTAAGGACATAAGTTGTTCAATTGATTTAATTGTAGTGCAGCTCAATTCGTCTGGACCACTGGCTGTATTTGTGTTGAATTTATCAATGTGTTTTAAAATTTCTGATTCAGTTACGCGTTTAAATTTACATAAAACAGAAGTATTTTCAGTGTCAGTGTCCATTTGAATACGACTGGATGTATTGTTTCTAAATGAAGGATTGTTATTTATTAAATCTGACGCAACATTTGTAAAAAAATCATTAAATTTATTTGCAATTTGTCCCATATCCGTTAATACTACATTATCTACTGTTACAATTTTTTCGGGGAAAGTTTGTACTTTATGCTTTCTATTTGAGATTTCGTTTATAACTTGCCACGTTTTTTTAGAATTATTATCAGCTAATTGTAATTGTTTAGTATAGTATTCTTGTTTACATTTCTTTATAAGGATATTTAAAAAATACTAGCAAATGCCCTAGATCAAGATGATAATTCGCGCAGCTCCTTATATTCTCCATACACTGATATGGCAATATGCTACACTGAGGCCTCTAGCGGCCCGGGATGCACGACTTGTTTTTTCATACATTTTAATAGGTATTCTTACTAAAATATTTTTATGAATTAAGTAAGCTCCGCCCGTGAGATTTTAAAATATAACCAATATTTCATGAGTCGCGCTGTCGAAGGCTTTTTGGAGGTCTACTAGAATTGCTTCGACATAATTCCCATTATCTATTCTGGTTCTGAGTTTATTTATAAGGTCATTACTTGCAGCAAGAGTGTTTGACTGTTTTCTAAAATCGTATTGTATGGCATATAATTTATTTTTTTAAGAAATTTTTTAACTTATCGCATATTTTTGATAAAATCGGTAGGACAGAGATGGGCCTGTAGTTGGGAGTTTGGGTTTTTGAAGCACCTTTATATATTGGAATAACCCTTGCGATTTTGCAGCTATCTGGAAATTGACCTTCTTTTAAGCTCAGCTTGATCAGTTTAGTTAGTATAGGTGTTATAAGCGGGGCAGGTTTTGGTACTATTGTGCATTTTAGTTTGCCATGTCCAGCACTCGCGTTTGATTTTAGGGACTTTATTATAGCTAATATTTCGATCTCAGTTGTCGGTTGCATATATTGATTCTTCACTTTCATGTTTTAATGTAATATTGTCATTCAGTTTCTGGGTATATTTGTTGAATATACTACCAGCCAAAGAAGCGCCGATATTATAAAAGTAGTTGTTGAAGTTTTCTTATATCTTGAAGTCTTCCGTGATGATTATTCAACCATCTTTAATTTGTTACAAGGTTTGTTTGTTTGTTTGTTTTATTTATTTTTATTAATATAAGAATTACATATATATAACATTTAATAGTACAGATATAATAGTTAATTACAAAAAAGTATGAATTTATTTTACAAAAAAATGCCCAACTCAATAGAGAAAGATTTCTCGTGTTTGAGTTGTGGAGCACCGCCATCTAGCGACAGTAGTGAATAAATAAAGTACATCATGAATATGTTGATGAAACACTAAAAGTACGTGATACTAGAAATACAACAATACGGCGCATACAAGATATTAAGATAGTACATTCATATTTCGAAAGACCTGATCGAATATTTCTAGAGGATATGTTGCCTTTTTTTAAATTTACAAACATTATTTACAATTAAGAGTTTTATAAAAATTAAGAAAAAATTAAATCTTGTAATTACTGTTGGACTTATCTAATACTTTTTTGATTTGTGATTTGAAACAATTATAGTTTTTTTCTGTTTTGATTTTATACGCGAGGGCATTAAAAAAAATTATACCTTGATAGGCGTAATGGAGTTGAAAAGCACAAGTTTTAATTTAGTGATTTCTAAGTTGCCACGTGATATTGGTCGGTTACTTATTTTTGTAGAAGTTTTAGAATTGAAATGGTCTTTTGTAACAATGTGTTCTTTTTGACGATTTTATTTAAACTGAGGACTCTAAAAGATTTAAACAGCTGTGTAGTTGGAAATATCGATGGTTTTCGTAGGATGACTTTCAAAATCAATCTCTGTATCTTTTCAACAGGTAAGAGGTTAGTTTTAAAGGTTCCCCCCCAACCGATTATACCAAATTGTAAAATGGATTGTGCAAGGGAATAGTATATCGTTTTTATCATATTGGATGATAGGATGTTTCTCAATCCAATAAATATGTAAATAAGTTTTCTTACTCTGGTTACCATATTTTGTACTTGTTCTTTCCATTTTAGTTGACTGTCTACTATAACACCCAGATACTTTATGGTATTTTTGCCGTTGATGGGTAAACATTTAGCATCGTCGCATTCTCCTTTATTTGCACACTGTGATGAATAGATTTTGATACAAATATTGTTTTCAAGGTTTTTTTCTTTTAAAGAGAATGGGATGAAGTATGTTTTGTCAGTATTTAGTGACAGACAATTTTGGTTGAACCATGTTTTGAGTATTTTGAGATTTGTATTTGCTATTCTCATTGTTTAAAGTGTTTGTTTGGTTTTTAATGATTCTATTTATTACGTTCCAATTATTTTCAACAAGCCACCATAGTGTTGTATTTTTTTAGTTTTCGTTTTTTTTTGCAGTTATGTAGTTTCGTATATTAGTATAATCTGTTTTCAGTAGTGGGTTACTTTGCTGTTTTTTTAGTTATTAAGGGTATGTTTCTTTTTTTTATCATTCTTAATAAATCTTTTGTTATCCATTCTTACTTTTTATAGACAAAATATTCTGACGGATATCCTCCTCTAGTCTATCGTAATGAGTTTTTGTGTATTTATAGATATTGAAGTGTTTCAGTTTGTTATGGAGTATGATAGGTTTATGTCTGAGAGTATGTGGTCTAGGATAGTGTTGATAATACGTGTGGGATGTAGTTTGTTTACTTTATTCATTATAGTGCAATTGTTAGACTTGATCATTTCTGTGTATTTACGAGTGTGCGTGTTTGTGAAATCCGGTAAGTTGACATTAAAGTCCCCAAGTACAAATGACCTTTTGTGAGTTTTTAATTAGTTTATCTAAGAATTCTCGGAAGTTGGTGTTCGGTTTCTGATATATTACGTCGATTTTCATACATAGTTTAGCTGACATTTCGTACGATTCAATTTTATTTCAAAACCTGACAATTGGTGAAAGAGAAAAAATATTGATTTACTTGGCACAAAGTGGGATAATATGTGCTCCGAACGACGAAGGTTCAAATGCCCCTGCTATGGCCAATGAAACTAATCTGGGATCACTGTACGTTTTTTGTAAATATTGTGTGCAGAAAACTCCCACAAACCAATGTGGAAACAGTTAATTTGGGTATAGACAATACAAATAAAACACAAGACAAAAGTGCAATGAACATTAAATTATAGATGCCAACATGCAACCTAAAAAGTGTGCAAACACCTTGGATTATTTTTTGCTAAAGTTGGAGGGAATCTTGCGAAAAAAATTCATATTCCTTTTCACCAAAAAATTCACACAACGTAAAATTTACAGAAACACACCATTTTTAAAACTTTGAAACAACGGAGAAATCTTTAAAATAATATAAAATTTGAAAGGATATTCGTCTCCCGGATTTGATTATATTACGTAACACATTCTAAAATACATGATTTTTTTTGTTGGTGAAACCTATTAAAGGCTTTCGAAGGCATGTCCCATGAGATGCTACAAAAAAATATATTTGTGTAAAAGAAAACGCGATTAAATAGATTACCAACTACTTAAAAAAAACCGTGAAAGTAAATCACGTTAATAGTGATCGGAGAAAGTTTTTTTTCTTAATTTTTTTTTGTTATCAGACACATGCCGATCCAATCGGGACTGAAACCGTTCTCATGTTTCGAAAGCATATACTTTTTCTCAAAAAGTGTGAATTGTCACTCTCAGATGCACTATGGATATACACCATTTTAATGTTCTAAATGTAGTTTTCAAAATCCCAGTTAACGAGACATATGCTGGTGAAATCTAGATATAATTAAATTTCGTGTTTCGACTGCAGTTATTAGGGTTCTTGAAAATCCTATTAAACAAGAAACACGCTGAACCACTCGGGATTGAAACTATTTTCATGTTTCTAGTGTATTTATTAGTTTTCCTATAATTTTATTTGCTCTTATATAGGTCTATTCACATCTACCAAACCAGCACTTCTAAGTGCAGAACAGTACAGTGCAGGAACGGCAAAGACGATAGTATTCACATTACCTATATTCCTCGGCCAATTCAATCAAATTTTTGTTTTCGATCGCCTTGGTTTTAGCAATATCTGCCTCTATTGACGTCAAGTGACCGTGACACATTTAACAATAAATAATACTAGCACTATAAATACATTTATATGTTTTATTCCTTTATCATACTGTAATGTACCTACTACAACAAATTTAGATGTCCCATTACTTATTGTACGCTCCTCTTCCATCCACAGGCAAATCATTTTAATGGAAGAGTAGTATAAAATCTGTAATATGAAACTATGTAACAAAAATTTTAATTTATGAAAAACATAAGCAAAAAATTTTAACTGTAATATTTTTGTTTCCAGTGTGTCTATTGTTTGCAGATCTTAGTAAAGACGATGAAGAAAGTCTGAATGCATTTCATCCAACCAGCCGCGAAGAAGAAATGCATAATGGGAAGATTGGGGCTTACTCTTCGTTTATCGAATCTGTTAACCATCATTCGATGAAACTCTCCGGGGAAACACCATTCTTATGTTCCCAATGTAGTTTTACATGTTCCTCTAAGTCAAATTTAAAGTATCACATGTTGACGCACTCCGGCTTAAAACTATTCTCCTGTTCCGAATGTACTTTTGCATGTTCCACTAAGCGAGGCTTAATGCAACATATGATGACGCACTCTGGATTAAAACCATTTTCCTGTTCCGAATGTAGTTATGCATATTCTACTAAGTCACATTTAAAGCGACATATGCTGAAACACTCTGGTTTAAAACCATTCTCCTGTTCTGAATGTAGTTATACGTTTTCTATTAAGTCACATTTAAAGCGACATATGCTGAAACACTCTGGCTTAAAACCATTCTCCTGTTCCGAATGTCGTTATGCATGTTCCACTAACTCAGATTTAAAGCTACATATAAAGAGGCACTCCGGCTTAAAACCATTCTCTTGTTCCGAATGTAGTTATACATGTTTGACTAAGTCAGGTTTAAAGCAACATATGTGGACGCACTCCGTCTTAAAACCTTTCTCCTGTTCCGAGTGCAGTTTTGCATGTTCCGTTAAGTCATATTTAAAGAAACATATGATGACGCACTCTGGATTAAATCCATTCTCCTGTTCCGCATGTATCTATACATCTTCCACTAAGTCACATTTAAAGCAACATATGCTGAAGCACTCTGGCTTAAAACCATTCTCCTGTTCCGAATGTAGTTATACGTTTTCTACTAAGTCACATTTAAAGCGACATATAATGACGCACTCCGGCTTAAAACCATTCTCTTGTTCCGAATGTAGTTTTACATGTTTGACTAAGCCAGGTTTAAAGCAACATATGTGGACGCACTCCGTCTTGAAACCTTTCTCCTGTTCCGAATGCAGTTTTGCATGTTCCGGTAAGTCATATTTAAAGAAACATATGATGACGCACTCTGGATTAAATCCATTTTCCTGTTCCGAATGTAACTTTACATCTTCCACTAAGTCACATTTAAAGCAACATATGCTGAATCACTCTGGCTTAAAACCATTCTCCTGTTTCGAATGTAGTTATTCGTTTTCTACTAAGTCACATTTAAAGCGACATGTCCTGAAACACTCTGGCTTAAAACCATTCTCCTGTTCCGTATGTCGTTATGCATGTTCCACTAACTCAGATTTAAAGCGACATATGATGACGCACTCAGGTTTAAAACCATTCTCCTGTTCCGAATGTAGTTATACGTCTTCCACTAACTCATATTTAAAGCGACATATGTTGACGCACTCAGGTTTAAAACCATTCTCCTGTTCCGAATGTAGTTATGCATGTTCAACTAAACCAGTTTTAACGGAACATATGAGATGGCACTCTTGATTATAAACCATTCTTCTGTTCCGAATGTAGTTATGCATGTTTCACTAAGTCAGGTTTGAAGATACATATGATGATGCACTCTGAATTAAAACCATTCTCTTGTTCCAAACGTAGTTTGTATGGTCCACTAAGTCACATTTGAAAGAACATATAATGATGTACTCCGGATTAAAACCATTCCCCTGTCCCGAATGTACATCCATGTTCCACTAAGTGAAATTTAAGGAATCATGTGAAGATGCACTCTTGATGACAACCATTCTCATCTTCCGAATGCAATTTAACATCTTCCGCTAAGACATATTTAAAGCGACATATGCTGAAGCACTCTGGCTTGAAACCATTCTTCTGTTCCGAATGCAGTTCGTTTTCCACGGAGTCACATTTAAAGCGACATATTATGACGCACTTCGATCTTAAAATCTTTCTCGTCTATCACATATAGTTTTCTACATTGAGGTACTTCTAATACAGTCCTTGACACCATCATGGCTGCGTAAGTAGTTGAGCTGGTGTTAACTCTTCAGACAAGCAATCACTTGGATTGCCCTGTCAATATGATAAAAATTATGCGGTTCTAGATTGTTTTGTGTTTTATTAATGTGATTTGCAACGAATGTTTGAATCGATTAAGGAACGAGTGAGTCCAAATCATTGCAATAGTTGAGTCGGAAAATGCGAGAATTGATTTTATACGATGAGATTAGTTATTATTGGTTAGACAGGTAGGCGTGTTATACACCACTCGGCATAATTTCGACAGTAGGAACGCGGCACATATTTCCAACTTTCCCGGTGATGCTGATTTAAAGTCCTACCTTAAATTTAACACAGATTAAATATACAAGGTTCTGGTGGACGACTTATTTATATGATTTTATCTACTCCTTAATGAAAACCAAAAATTCTTGCAGAGCTGAATATTAACATTATTAAAATTGTTTTCCTAATTTTATTTTTAATGAATGGAACTTTTAGAATTATACACAAAAAAAATTAATAGCTCTGAGATTTATTTGAAACGTTTGCGTAAACACTTCACTCTAAACCTTTTCACTAGCATCCGCGAAACCCAATATACTGATTATAGAATCACTTTTATCGACTCCTATAGGTCGAGGAATGCCGAGATTCTTCATTGAGGGCTCTTCCAAATAAAATTGCTCCCTTCCATTCCTGATGCCTGGCGGAGGAGTAGTATCCCAGTCAATTTTCATTAACCAACCTTTTGTGACCTTATTAGTAATTTTGCTACTAACCTATCACATCCCAAAGATATGCGATTGTAGATAACATGTGTATTCGCTGGATCCCCAGTTAACATTTCAGTAAAAATATCCCGTGACAGAAGCCAACGAAGCGCCAGTGTCTTGTGAGAACTCTCATAATTGAATTCGACACCGTCGGATAGACGGTTAAATTCCAGGACATTTGGCGACATATTGGGAGAATTACTAGAAAAAACTAAATCAAACCCACCATCCTTAAATAAATTTATCAGTTAGTGTGAATACGGAGTGGCACTTTGTTCGGACACTACGCTTGTGGCAATGTCGTCCATATCTCTGGAGATTGTCTCCGCGGCAAGGGAGTCGTGTTTTCAAGTTGACGTATTGTCTATAATGCTAAATAAGGACTTCACTCCAATCCGAAACAAATGTGAGTAAATTCATTAGCTTGTAGGCGATCAATATTGTGAAATTTTAAACTATAATTTGTAGATCAGCTGGTAAGCTGGTGCCGGAATGTAAGATTTCATTTAATGATGACGAATTATTGGTTTTACAGCTTGCGTCTAAAACTATTCGTAATTTCGTGGTTGTTTAATCGTTTCGCAGTCTGCAGTGATGCAGAATGTAATAACTACGATCTTGCAGTCTGCTGGGATTTCCGGGGATAAATATCCACTTTCGAGATGCTCTGTTATTACGTTACTGTAATTTTGTCTCAGGGATGTTAATGCGGTTAGCAATAAAAACGACGAGATGCTATTTGACAAGAATCTCCTAATCGTCCTTAAATTGCATGCTAACTGTATATCTACTAGACGAATCTAACGTTAGAGTGGTGATATATTGCATCACATCCTTTCTCCTCCGGTGATTGTAGCTCACACTCCTTGATTTCATCCAACTCGCAGAATTTTTCGATAATCTCCCCATCCGACAGATTTACCAACGAGTAACAGCTTTCGCAAGTAGGTGCGTTTCCTACTATGAAATAACCTAATCTGATTTATATTCCATTCGGTAATACGGTTGTGCCTTTATCTTACCTGGTAATATAATTTATCCAAATAAGTTATTAATAATTGGTTCGATGACCCCTGGAATGTGGAATTTATCATCAGCGAGTGTTAATTCCTTTAGAAAAGACGACGCTATAATTGATAGGATATCGGAAATAAGGAACTCCAGTGAAAAATAACATATAATGGCATTGAAAATATGTATGATTAAAAATCAACGAACGCCGATTCTGAATGCATAACTTTTATTATACGTAGAATTTATAAATTATTATTTAAAAGTGAACAAATAATCAGAACAGAAGAAATAAGAAAATTTAGAACATCTGACGTCATTTTTATTTTCCACTTTTGTTTTGTATTTTTTTAAAGTTTTGGCGAGATTTAAACTGAATTTTGGTTTCTCTAAGCTCTATAATTGTTAATCATTGAAGACAATAATATTAACATAACCTAAATGACGGATGATTCCTGAAAAAAGGATAGAAAATATAAAGATTTCACTAGCATCTGGGGCTATAATTGTTGTTCAATATAAAAAAAACTATTATTAGTTAAATAAATTACGTATAAGTTAGAGTATTCATGATCAAACCAATTATCAATACGGATATTATGGTAATATTAATTCTATTATTATTCTTTGATTTAGTTTCTAAAAAGGTACATATTTTTATTACTTATGTTTAGTTATGATTTATTAGGAATGGAATATACAAGTATGTACAGTAAAGGTCATCCATGTTTTGACATTTGGCATTCTAACCTCAAAACTGACAAAAACCCACCGTCTATAGAATTAGGGCGTTTCGGCGGTCTTTGAAAAATTTAATTATTTTTACCATGAAAACTACACGACCAAGGGTCTAATGGATGATGTTTTATTGTTGTAACGAGACTCGAATGTCAAAGTTGTTATTCCCTTAATACTTCTAGAAAAATCACCTATGCGTCTAATGCAGGGGAGGGGACCCTCCGTCCTGCGGGCCGTATCCGGCCCGCTATGCTTTTTTCTCCGACCTGCGAGCACTCTGATACGGCGCGGTCCAACCATGTGCATAAACATTTTTTTTTATCGGCAGCCCTAAAGCTTACGTTTAACACCATTCCCACCTGTGAAAATACTATCTTGCATGTAATTCAACACTCGGCACATACTAACACCACACCCAATTACAATCACGACGTACACCAACGCAATACAAGAAACCACAACAAACTACATATATATCAAAAAGACACTCAACAAAATATGAACTAAAATCTTCAGAAGATTTAGCTTACACAAAATAAATAACCCAACGATATTAAAAATGCAAGCCAATGTGAAAGGTCTCAAAGTAAGATGCTTAAACTCTATTATATGAAAGAATACCTTAAGGATTAATGCTGTCATGTATCTTTCTAATTAGTATAAGTACATAATATACCAGTGATGTGTTTCTTTATTACAAATGCAAATTGTGTTTTGTAAATGTTGTTAATTTACGCAATTTATTTAGTGCATTTTTTGTGAAATATAAACTCCTGGAGCTTGCTTTGTAAATGATAATATTTTTTAACATTAGTCCCAAGTCACCAGCAGTAGTTAGAGGTCTTGTAAGAATCTAGTTATAAGTTGTAGGGTATTTTTAAAACGCCCTTTAGGTGATGTTCTGTTACAGATATGGCGCTGTAAAAACCATTTGGGTTTAATTATTAATAAGGCGATTCAACCAATCAACGATGTTGTATCTGCGTTAGGTATTATTATTGTTATGCGTTAGGTATTGTTATTCAGGTTTATAATATTACTATCTGATGTGTACCCGGCCTTACTCGGGATTTTTTTTTTTATAAAGTTATGAAGTTGTGAATTTTGCTTGTCGTTTGGGTTACAATTGATTTGACAGTGAAAGTAATGAAAACAAAGACATTAATTTAAAAAAATTATTTCAATCTAAACATTTATTTTTTCAAAATGTGTTAAAATTATAAAGTTCTTAAGTACGTACCTACTTGTGTTTTCCGTTTTGAAAATATTCTAAACAAACAAACCTTCTTCTTGTGATTATGTAATCTCTGGCTAACCTCAATACGATATGACTGATTCGTTTCCTTCATAGTGAGATGAGTGGCTAATGTTATGTAAAGCCGCTCATCTCAACACAGGACTGTCCTAGTGAGATGAGTGGATAATGTTATGTAAAGCCGCTCATCTCAACACAGGACTGTCCTAGTGAGATGAGTGGCTAATGTTGTGTAAAGCAACTCATCTCAACACAGGACTGTTCTAGTGAGATGTGTGGCTAAAGTTATGTAAAGCCGCTCATTTCAACACAGGACTGTCCTAGTGAGATGAGTGGCTAATGTTATGTAAAGCCGCTCATCTCAACACAGAACTGTCCTAGTGAGATGAGTGGCTAATGTTATGTAAAGCCGCTCATCTCAACACAGGACTGTCCTAGTGAGATGAGTGGCTAATGTTATGTAAAGCCGCTCATCTCAATACAGGACTGTCCTAGTGAGATGTGTGGCTAATGTTATGTAAAGCCGCTCATCTCAACACAGGACTGTCCTAGTGAGATGAGTGGCTAATGTTATGTAAAGCCGCTCATCTCAACACAGGACTGTCGTAGTGAGATGTGTGGCTAATGTTATGTAAAGCCGCTCATCTCAACACAGGACTGTCGTAGTGAGATGATTAGGTAATGTTTTGAAATTTGTTTTAAGATTTATTAATAAATAATGGTTATTTATTTTAAACAATGTTTTTTGTATGAAATAATCTTCAGCATAAATAAAATTTAATTAATTAAAATATGTACTTTGTTTACACCACTTTTATAAAAATACATAAATATCTCTACATGTTTCGACAGCAATGCTGACATCATCAGGAATATATGAATACTAAATAAATAATTTTGAGTATAGATAGACAAATGATAAAAATTGGATCACAATAATTTAGAAATATACAAATTATAAACATAATCAAAAATTGATTAAAATTATGACATCATTGCTGTCGAAACATGTAGAAATACTTATGTGTTTTTATAAAAATGGTGTACACAAAGAACATTTATTAATGAATTAATAATGACGCCACGGAGTTATCAATCGTTTGAAGAAATTATAAATAAAATTTATTTAAAGATGTTATTTAAAATCACTTTTTCATAAATGCCAATTTAAAAAAAAAAATTCAGAATTCAAACATTGAACTTCAATAATTATCTTAGTTTCATGCAAATGGCAGATGGAACCTTCGCCCGATAATAGACGGATACATCTGATCGTGACCGGCTGAAATTGGAACCAAGATCTCCGAAATATTTTAAAGACATAGCACCTCTATTTAATCTATGGCTTTTAACCGCCCTAGTACGAACGTACGTGATACGGCCGCTATATTATCGCCCGAACGCAACAAGCCGTATCCCGTACGTCCTGGTACGGTAAAAAACTATACCCGAAAACCACAATACGTTTACGTCAAGTTTGTTCCTGCTTCATCTCGTTTAGTACTTCGAGGTCAGCCGAAGCTAACGGATGTGTTCAGGTATTTTCGTCTCTCCCATACCAGTTGGTATATTGTAAACACGTATTGTTATTGCGAAATCTATTGAAAAAAAACATTTTTACCTATTTCTTTAATAATAACCCAAAGGACGGGCGGTTAACATGTTCATAAAAAATTTGGGTGATTGAAACTACGGTATTTTATGGGTTATATGGTTTGAATGAATAAAATCGATAAAGTATTCAACTTTTACTGTGGATAAGAAAAACAAAAATTAGATAATTTTCGCCCGCGGCCCATTATTTGGTTTCTTTATATCCATGAAAATATGTAATTCATAATCCCTTCCTCCAGCCTCCCAATATACCTCAATTATTACGATTTATTTTTTATTTTTCTTATTTAAGTTTTTAATCCAGCAGGACTGGGTGGGTAGTGCAAAGCCAGTCTGCCATTTCACATGAAATATATACAATATAAATAGAGAAATGAATATAATGAAATACATTTAAAAAATAAATACAAATAAATAAATAAAAAAAAAAATTATAATAATAAAAATGAAAAAAGTTTAATAATAATATAAAAACACATGAGAAGATAATCTCAAGAAAACTAAAAAAATAAAAATAAAATAAGAAAAATAATTACGAAAAGTCAATTACATCAAAATAAAAGAAATAAAATGAAAAACTTAATAGATAATAGTAACATAGAATAAATTTAATTTAATAGATCGTCTTCAGGGTGGCAGTTGCGTCATCTGCATCGATCGTTCATTGAGTGGAGAGCTGAGCCACGCTGATGCAGTCACGACAATGGCGTTGGTTGACTTCCGTGTCCTGCCCCAGAAGCTGCCTACTCGGTGGCGAAGTAAGGCGGGGAATGAGTGGACCCTCCCTTGAGTGAACATCGTAGAGGCACTGCAGAACCTTGGAAGTTGCCTGTATGCGTAGTTGTAGCACACTCTCATATTGTCCCATTGCGCTGCTGAGTATTGCGACCACAGCTCAGATGTGCATACGGCAGTGCAGTATGTCATAAAAAGCAGTTTCCTGACATCGTCGCTACAGTGGTAGAACCGCCTTGAGAGCATTCCGGCGCGTATATTGATGGCTCTTCTTTGTCGTTCTATATCTTCCATATCGTTCATGTGTTCTGTAAGGATATGCGCCAGGTATCTGACCTGCGAGGCCACAAGCAGTATATTTCCTTCTAGCCAGATTGGTGGGATATTTAGTGGCTCCTTCTTGTGATTAAATACAACTATAAGTGATTTTTTGGAGTTGTACAGCAAGTTATGTGAGTTTGCGTACTCTTCACACATTCGCACAAGTTGTCTCATCGCATTAATCGATGGTGCGAGCAGCACCATGTTATCGGCGTAGTTGATGTTATTACTCCTCTCTCCGCAGATAATGGCAACCAATCCGTGAGTCGTTAAGCTCTTGTAGGAGGTCATCAATGTATATATTAAATAGAGTGGGAGACATACTACCCCCTTGCCTGACCCCGCTTTTAAGGAACAGGGGTTTAGAAGAAGCTCCGGCCCATTGGATGACATTTTTCTGTTGCCCATACCAAGTAGCCAGCATATTGACTGCTGCTGGTGAGACACCATGTCTTATGAGACACACGATCGAAAGCCTTGCTAAGATCTAGAAACACCCATAAACGGTTGTTTTTCTTTTTTTGTAGTAGGCTATTGTTTGTTTGACTCCATATATGACCATATCAGTTGATGAAGCACTCTTGAAGCCTAATTGGCTATCCAGGGTAGAAAATTTGTCTTTTATAAGCGTGAGCGGGATTTTTTCAAATAGTCTTGAAATCATTGTCGTCAAGCGATCACCTTGATTGTCGGTAATTTCCCAATATCGATGCATCCGGTTGATTGGATTTCAAGATCGGTACGATGACAGTTTGACTCATATCCACCGGCGTGTGTGTGTCTTAAGAGGCTCGAGTGTAAGGTGGCTACGATAGTATAGAGCTGATCGCCTGCGTATCTTATATGTTCAATACCTATGGTATCGTATCCTCGAGTTTTACCTAGAGCAGTTTGCTTAATCGCACCCACAACCATTTCAGGAGTGACATCCATGACCAGGTCATCATTGGTGGCAGGCAAAGACGTCATTATAGGTGGCTTCGTGGTATCTTCTTGATCCCCACTTAAAGAGAAAAAGTCTGTAAATTCGTTGACTATATTTTCATCCCCCGTGATGTTGTTGACGCATAGTGGAACGTTGATCTTAGATTTCAACACAGTTGACGTTTTTTGCCAGAACTTTCTGAAGTCTTTGTTGTGCATAGATGTAGCTATGCTATCCATTCGTGCTTTGTTTCAGAGTGTTGGCATTTTCGGAAAGCAATTTTGAAAATTTTCTTTATTTTCTTTATTTCATCTGCAATTAATTCTACCTTCCGTAGGCTTTCGGGCCTAAACCCAGCAGAGGAATGCATCCCTTGACGGACGATACAAAGTTGAGACTTGATCATTACACCCAGGAACAATGTTACAGTTTTTTTTGGGTCCTTTATTCTTAAATGCTTGTATGGTGGAGTTTCTCAGTATTTTGACAATAGTATCGTATAGAGAATCTAGTTCAATTCTGTGAATCTTGCTATCACAGTTAGATTTTTGACAGTTTATGGCATCCGGAGGTTTTATTGTTGACATCAATTTACCTGCCAGGTCGTTGTAAATTTTAACATCATTTTCGGACTTTGCCATCCATTTTCCAAAATTCCTTGGTCGTTTTTGTCTGTTGGATAGAATGGGGAATAGATCCAGATCTATTTCGAGATTAGTGGGAGATGATCTGACCAGGTCGCATTAGGTTGTGATGTTGACACTTGTCATTGCATTACTCAACCCCTGAGTCATAATGCAGTGATCAAGCCATCTGGTGCTTCCGTGGGCATCGCTTATATATTTGAATAAATCAGAGCTTAAATGCACAGTGTAATTATAGTTATTCTCTGTACAGAAGTGTGCAAGTTCACGTCCGAAGAGAGATCTCGGATCTGCATTAAAATCTCCTATTATAACTGAGTTGGAGCTGTTTTGTGCCTCAATAATGGAATTTATTTTTCCCAAACAGTCTGAAAATCGGGTAAGTTTTCGGCTGAATTGGTTGGCATATAAACTGTGACTGTAAGTCGAGTTCCATTTACGGACTCAATTTCAATAGCCGTGATCCGGGGTTCTCTGCACTCAATCAGAACGGCTTTTATGGTATTGCGCCATAAAATTGCAACGCCTCCGTAGGGGCGGCCGATTAGTGGAGCGTCTGAGAGGTTCACCGCAGATGTCTCATGGCTGAGAAATTCTGGATGTATTGACGACAGATATCCTAAGTCTGTAGGTAGCAACCACGTTTCTTGTAACACAATGACGTCAATGCAATTGCACAATTGATTTATGAAGTGCGCTGTTCGACGAATTGATCTGCAATTGAACGAAACTATTTTTAGGGGCATATGATCCATTTTTAATATAATTTTGAGTTGCTCGTTTGCGTTGTCGGCATTGTTCGGTAGATATATTTTCTCACAACTGAGAATTTAGGCCAAATACTCGCATCCATAAGTTTGTCGTAATCTGACTCAAGAGTTCCAACTTTAAATGCTCGATGCTCACCCGATTTTGTTTGTAATTCGTTAGCAACTGCATTAATACAACTTTGCTTAAGAAAAGAGATGACATCTTCGCAAGTCGTAGTTTTCTCGAGCCGCGTGACGAGAGCATATTTCGTCCTCTGTAAGCTTTTTATTTTCACATTTTCGTTGCTATAATAGTTACTTTCTTTTGGGTGGAGGTTGTTGTTTTTTATGTGTCCTCTTCTTTACAGAAATCCATTCTTTTGCCTCAGGATTTTCAATTTTTCTTGACGAATTGTCGTTGACAAAATGTAATCAAATTTTACCGGCGGTAGTTTGTTTATGTTTAAGACCGCAAATTTCGGAATTTTGTTGGGGTCCGTTTCTTTGAGTGTTTTAATTATATTAGTTATTTTATTTTATTTTCTTACCTTCACCGACTCTCCTAGCAAAGTTTTTATCCGGCACACACTTGGATAACACATTTTTAGTCGATTCAATGTCATCTTCCCTAAATGTTTTGTCGCATATAATATGCATTGTTTGCTCATCCATCACGTCAATTTTTTGTTGGATGAATGCGAGAATCTCATTTATTACAATCCCGCACGGGCAGTCCCCGATTATAGACATTTTCGTTTTTTGTTCGTTGTTATAAAAAAAAATCGCGGAATACGGAACGAGTGTGGTTGTCGCGACGCCACCTAGCGAAATCTAAAACTGTTTACTTACTTTCTATAATGTAAAAATAACGCCTGGTTTTCGCGGGAATGTTTCTTTTAACATTTGTGATCCCACGGAATCCATAGAAACTAGAAACGCAGCATTATTTAGACAGCCGTTGCAGTAAACGGGATAATAGTTTAAAAAACTAATGTTTCGAGAGTGAACTGCGAAATAACTACTTGAAATCATATTATTTCTGGTGAAACGGTCGCCGGCTCGTTATTCATATGTATAAAGATAACCAACGGTTAGATAACGAAGACCTTATTGAGATGATCGTGAACTAGCCCTTAAACGTGTTTTTCTTTTAAAAAAAGAGTTTTTCAACAAAGTCTCAAATAGAAATATTAAAAAAAAAATTATTCACTTTCATTAGTATTAGCCGTGAGTTCCATTTCTTGGGTTGCTATTTCACATATTATTGTGTAATTTTTCTTATTTGAGAAATCGTAAAATGTTCTAAACTTTATTATTTTAATATTGTGAGGATTACTTTGATATGACGGGTGCTCGGGCAGTAGGTATTATTCTAGGAATAAAGCAAAAAGGGAGCAATAGAAAAGCGATCTTAGGTAGTTACAAGTTATTTATTTTTATATACATGGGATTAGTCTTAAAACTAGTGTAAATCTTAATTAGACATAATAAATTCAATAAAACTAGATACGCAATTACTTAATTCTACTGTTAAAGTCTTTGTACTTAAAATTAGCGGTTCACTGGCTTATGTTGTGGGAGGAATTATGATTAGAGTCAGGCACTTCCCTTTTTGGTGATGGATGTCCAGAGTCCAGTGGCTGCGTTGTATGTAGAGTCCTCGCGTTCGCACTACGTATTCGTGTACCTCCGGATCGGGAGTAGGTGCAACGCGGCGATAATCAGAGGCCTGGGCGGTCTCCGATGTTGATCTCCGAAGGGCGAAGAGCAGTTACTTCCTTCTGGGATGGAAGTGTAGAATTCCCTCGTCGTCAGAGGACCTGGGCGGCCTCTCAAAGGAGCGAGAATTGGAACCTTCCTGGGCGGAAGGTTTCACTTGGCTGGGTGTGCTGGGCGGACTACTGCAACCGACTCGTCTGTCCTGGGCGGACTACTGCAACCGACTTTTTGCTTCCTCGATGGAAGACTGCACGCGACTCTCCGTCCTCGGCGGACTCTGGCAATCGACTCTCTCCTAGAGCCCACTGTCCTTCTGTCTACCTGTCTACCTGTATTGTTCAGCGGTCGTTCCATCCGCGGCTCAATTCCCTTGAGGGGATTATCTTTTATTGACGTCCCATAAAATTCTAACGGAATTGCGGGCTTTCCCAAAATAGCAGTTAAGATTATATTATTTTAGTTACGATTTTTCTAACAATAGGCTCGGCTAGCCTTTGTACTAAATTCATTTTATGGCCGGTCTAATCTGGGAATTCCTATTATTTAAAATGCACATTTTAATTCTAAATATTTCGGTGAATTCGGTCAATTATTTTAGGTGATTACAAAAGGCTATATCAACTTATTAGTGTTAAAATATTGCGAAAAATAATTTTTAAACAAAACAATAATTTATTGCACTTACCCCACTGAATGTTTGATATAGTTTTATGTGTTGTATATTCTCCATTAGAATCATTGTTTTAAAATAGCGAAATATTCTGTTAATTGCTTTTTATTGCGTTGGCAATGAAACATTTTTATTAATAACAAGCAAATAACAAAATTAATAAGATTAGGTTCACTTGCCCCAAAGGCAGGGTAATTGCACATTTTGGAACTTTTTATAAATATTTAAAAATTATAAATATACAGTAGGTTGTCTTCTAATAATATAATTAATCAATTAAGGAATAGTTATTATTTTTTATATAAATATTTGAGTGCAATGTGATAATCCTGTAAAATATAGGATTAGTTTCAAGTTCAAATTTTCATTTTATATGGTGCACTCACTTCACACTCAAATTATTCTACTATTTGAGAGCTAATGTCATTACTTCTTATTTTTGTAGTGGTGAAATGACACTAGCGCGGTAAGTACCCTTTTCTCCCAAAACTTTGCACAAATTATTATTTTATTATTATCTAAAGTAGTACCTACGTGCAATTTCTAACACCTAAAACTTAACCATCTATATACATTTTTTTCTATGATTTTATTGACAGGACAAATTACGGATGCGTGGTGTGTCTGAAGTGATTTTATGAAGATATTACATTTTAGGAAGATTCTTCATGATTTAAGGTAGGAAATTACTTAAAATCTATTTCTTATTTAATATTTATATTAAATAAATTAAAATTTCCGATAAATGTGTAATCGAATGCTTATACAAATGTTTTAATCGCAAGGGCATTCGATACCGTCAGATGTCAGCACCCGGCGTCATTTTAAACGCTTTGTGATTCGGTCGTTCTCTGTTATGTTATCTAAAATGCAGATTTTCGTCCCAGACCGGTGTTTCATTAAATTGTGATTACTAGGCATACGTCAAGCATGACAGCATGTCACCATATGCTCGATGGCTGATTACAATTCGGTCAAAGACTGAAACCAACACGGAATTTGCGTTTTACGGGCATTATTAATCTGTCAATATTTCAGTTTCCCGCAGGAGTAGACATTGAGGAGGAACCGCCACAGAATTCTGTTTCGGCACATATCATTACTCCTCGACATAACCCGACTCGAGTATCTGTTTCACTTGGTCGAGCGTGTCTTCGTCGGGCACCCCCGTCTTCTACCGTTAACTTAAACATCTAACATTTAACCAAGTGAATCAAATACTTGTGTCGGTTCAAGCCGATATTCGGAATAACAGAAGAGCATGAATGTGAATGAAGCGAGGAGCTTGTACTTAGACTGAGTTGCTATTGTTCTTATTTGGATGATACTTATCATAACCGACTGTCAGGAGTCTTTTAGATACAGGTGACCTACATATGATTTCACTCCTTTTTTGTTTAAGTATATATTTTTTTATAAAATAGACTTTCATGGTTGTATTAACACCCAAAGCCTCGCTGGTCGCGCTCTGTCCTAATTTTTCACAAATAAAAAAGAATATTTACCGCAAGAGCAATACATTCTGGAAGCCTATAGCCCGGGCCGCTAAAGGCGGTAGTGTAGCATGTTGCCAGTAGTTTGACGTCTACGATATTTGATTACACGTGTAGCTTTTTCAATATACTGGCGACTTGCTACATTACCGCCTTTAAACCTGACATCTGTGATGCTTTGGAAGCTTTGTCGTTCAACCTTACAACATACCCCAATCGGGGAAGCCATAGTCTAAATTTGGTGCAAAAACAGGAAAAAAATAATTGTGTTTATATTGTTTTACAATGTTTGAGTAATATTTTTATAGTCGTCGCTCGAAATGAGCGAAATAGGGAAACTTTATGGATTCCTAGCAAATGTCTACCTTACTGAAGTGCGAAACGTATGAAAGAGTCGATCAAATTCGAATGCTGTGAAGAACATGTGATCTCCGAGGCTTCACAAATGCGGTTTACGCAGTAATATCGACCCCGTTGCAGAGCGAGATGTGGGGAGCGCCGGTGAAATTCAAAGTTTAGAATTATAATTTAAATGTGTAGAGATTTTTTTAATTTTTTTTTTATTGTATAATATCCATTATATAGAGTGGGAACTTATACCCGCTAAGCCACTGCAAGTAGCTTGTCAGCAGGAGTTTAGTTCAACAATATAATATAATACAACAATAAATTACAATCATCATACAAATGTAGGGCAAAATTATTATATTTATGCGCATGCATCTTGTGATCAATGTACATAAGTTGAAACAAAAAAAAAAAATTAAAAAGAGAAAATAATGGAAAGAGCATTACAGTTTTGTTATTGAGATACTAGAGTCCAATTTAATAACACCAATTTAAATAATATTATAAAAAGGTCAATATTTTAAAAAATATCAACATTATAAAATTACCAATATTATAAAAATAGCAATATAATAAAAATATCAACATTATAAAAACATTAATATTACAAAAATATAAATATTACGTAAATATCAGATATATCAAAGCATCTGCAAGTATTAAATAAATTGAGAAATAAAAAATAATATATATGCATAAAAGAGCAGTACCGGTTGGTTACAATGAGGTAGACTCATATATAATAGTAACACTGTAACAGTAAATACACCAGACATCGAGGAGCTATACAACCAAGGAGATCGTCATATTTGTAACCATCAATACACAAGGTTACTTTCCAAAAGCCAACACTTTAACATCAGTGAGAATTTCATCATAGGGCAATTGTTTTTAAATTCGTACGGCAATTTGTTAAATATAATTGGTACAATGGTTCGTTGACCATATTTATTTTGAAATATTGGCACTATCATTCCTATATTTTGTGTGAAACGTGTATTGTGTACATGATCCACCACTTTCAGCGCCCTTGAGGTGATTTTTCACAAAAAACGGCGCTATATAAATCGTCCAAGTATTATTATTATTATTACCTTATACGGACTTTCAGATATGTGTTGCAGTAGAATTTTATGCCACAAAAGACCACGAACAGGTAATACATTAATTGATTTGTACGTGATATCAATGTCTCGCCTTTGCTTAAAAACTGTTTTACTTACTAGCAATTTTACCATGGCATTTTGAATCAGCTGAAAATGTTTTGTGTTGGTCTTACACGAGTGTCCCCAAGAAGTTATACCATACCTTATAGTCGATTCTGCTAGAGACAAATAAATAAATTTTTAATTATTAATTATTTTTATTGAGATTTAAAAACCTCATTGTAATATTTAATCATTTCACACTATTTCAGTCCCAGATGCGACTGAAATATTTTCAGTTTCTGTCCTTTTGGCGGTTTCATCTTTCATTTAGGTTTGTTAATATTATTTTCTTCAATGACAAATTAATTAGTTTCATAGTTCTTATAGTCACATATATTTTTACCTTATGGAGTCTTCCTACAATGGCTCGAAGTCGCTTACAGAGGTTGGAAATTTGTACGTCCCATTTCATGTTACAATCCACCGTAACACCTAGATACGCATACTGGTTGACTAATTTAATACTTGTACACGCGCAGGGCTGTTTGGTATTATTGTGAATGCAATTAAATGAATGGGATATGATTACAGGTGCCTCGCTGTACCTTGCATGCGGGGATCTTATATGCATCAATTTGGTTTTTTTAGCATTGATTGACCAAAGTCATGTGACCATTTTAATAAAGAAATAAAGTCTAGCTGTAACAATTTTATTGCAGTATCCAATTTTTCATGGGATATTTAAGTGCTGTATCATCAGCGTATACATAATGTTTAACAAAACGAGAATATTTTGTTCATAAGTGATACAAAGATAATATAGAGCGTTGGACCTAAAATTGACCCTTGTGGAACTCCTGTTTTGACATTTCTTCTTTTACTAAATTTGTCTGATATTTTTACCTGGATTTGGCGGTTGGTTAGAAAGTTTTTGAATAGTTTGAGAAAGTTTCCTCTTACCCCTATTGCCTCCAAAATATTTAACAATTTCATCGGGTCTATAGTATCAAATGCCTTTGAATTGTCTATGAACAGTACCAAAACATGTCTTTTATTATTCAATTCATTATTTATATGGTTAGAGAAATCCTGAAGTAACATTTCAGTACTTTTTTTTTGAAAACCAAATTGGGATCTATAAAAGAAAAGCACTCCAAGTATTTGGTTAGTTTTAAAGATATGTAATTTTCAAGAATCTTTTCTAGAGCGGGTAATATACTAATCGGTCTATAGTTTCCTATATCAGTATGTTTCCCATTTTTGTAAATAGGTCTGATAACATTTGAGTTCATCTGGTATTACAGCTTGTATTAAAATTGTGTCGATCAGATAGGTTAATATAGGACCCAAAATACCTATGTCTTTATGTCAAACATTCGGATATTGTCTAAGCCAGGGGGAATATGAATTTTTGAGAAGTTTGACTATACTCAATATGTCTGCGAGTGATGCTCGTGGTATATACAAACTTTGCGGTGACTCTATCGGGACAATATTTGACGCCTTAAAATCACATTTATGAACCATTGAGGCTATGTTATCTGAAAAATAATTAACAAATTGGTTTGCAACATTTTCCGCAGATTGATTTTTTAACATAAACCTACTAATTACATCGTCACAGTTACTCTTTGTCCTACGTCCTAGAATTTTATTTATTTCATCCCATGTTTTTTTGATATCTGAAAAATTATTCTTAAATTTATCATTGAAAAAGGTTGTTTTACTTTTTATTATTAATTTAGTAACAAAATTACGAAAAGATTTGTATTGTTTTTCATAAATTGCATTTGTTGGGGAGCTTTTCCACCGCTTAAATAAAGAACCTCGTTTTTTAATGTGTGATAGAATACTTTCTGTCATCCATTCTTTTATAATCCAAGGTCTTGCATTGGGTTTTACATCTATAAATATTTTACTATTTTCATATACTTCGTTAAACTTGCTTTTTATTTGACTATATAAATTATTGCAATCATTTGTCTGAAGCAAAGCATTCCAGTTATAATTTCTAATTGAAAAATCTATTCGTTTTTGAGATAAAATTGAGACTTTCCGCCCTTTATTTGTAGGCCGTTTATTAGTTTTATAGTACGGAATGTTCACAGCTGTTGCAAAGTGGTCTGCAATGATGAAGTCACAAACACATGCGTAGAGTATGTCAGTTTCTTTGTGTTTGCTATTATATCTAACAAAAATATGATCCAAACATGTTCGTGTCATTTTACTATTTGCTATAGCTTCCCTTGTAACGTCGTTTATACATTTTGTAAAATATTTATTTGAAAGAGCATTTTCACAGTGAATAATCACCGGATCTCTATAATTTAACAAATCATTATGTCTAATCTATTTTTATTATGTTAAAACCCACTGGGCGTTGGTTTATTAATAAATAATTATCTTCGTTTTGTTTCAGGCCTCACATTGTGAGCTGATTCCAACTACTTGGTACCCATCTACCTGACTTGAAGGGTCTAAAAGTCGTGCCATGGATCTCCCCGACACAGACCGTGTGACCATCAAGGCGGAACCAGGGACTCGAGAAGCAGACGGAGGGGGAATGTCGTACACCGAGATGGATATAGACCTACAGGATGTGAAGAAGGAATGCCTCGAGTATTGCCAAAGCGCTGAGCAAACCGCAGGTGCGTGAGAAATTCAATAATAACCTAATTTTTAAAAAAATTAAGTGTCGAAACCTTACGTGTTTTGCGACCAAATCTGGATATCCAGGTACTTCCCCAACTTCCTTTCCCTGCCCGCTCCGATCAGCCTTATACCATCATCCCACTGCACTGTCTCCAAACCGTTGGACTATGACAATATTGTTGCTCTTGTTCTTTGTTTTATTTATTATATTCTAGTTATTTGTACATTTAAATTAACAAATTACTACTGATAACTTACGTGCCATTGGATTTTATCTTACTTAACGTAATGTGGTTCTTACAATCTCTTTTCAATTTATTAATGGGTGTAATTTTGATGGTTTCCGGCAGCACATTATAATATTGCATCCCTTTGTAGAATTAACTGTTTTTCGTGTTGCCTGTATTATTTTTTGATAGTCTGATTTCCTGGCACGTCCTTGTGCTGTGTCTGTGAATGTCCATTGTTGTGTCCATGGAGGAAGATAATGCATTTTATTTAGCTAGTCGGTCGCCATATTGTAATGCAACGCAGTGCAATGGTGCCAACCGTGTAAGTAAAGTGCATTATTGCCATAAAGTAAAAATCTATTTTTCTTCGGTAGGTACTAGCAAATTCACTAGATCAAGATGATAATACGCGCAGCTCTTTACATTCTCCATACACTGAGATGGCCATGTGCTACACTGTGGCCTCTAGCGGCCCGGGATGTACATTATAATAGGTTTTCGTACATTTTAATGGCTATTCTTACTAAAATATTTATATGAATTAAGTGAACTGCGACCGTGAGAATTTAAAATATAACCTATATTTCATGAGTCGCGCTGTCGAAGGCTTTTTGGAGGTCTACTAGAATTGCTGACATAATTCCCATTATCTATGCTGGTTCTGAGTTTATGTATAAGGTCATTAGTTGCAGAAAGAGTGTTTGACTGTTTTCTAAAATCGTATAGTATAGCATATAAAAATTAAATTTTTTAAGAAAGTTTTTAACTTATCGTATATTTTTGATAAAATTGGTAAAACAGAGATGGGCCTGTAGTTGCAAGTTTGAGTTTGTGAAGCACCTTCAAATAATGGAATAACCCTTGCGATTTTGCAGTTTAGTTAGTATAGGTGTTATAAGCGGGGCAGGTTTTTGTACTATTGTGCATTTTAGTTGGCCATGTCCAGCACTCGCGTTTGATTTTAGGGACTTTATTATAGCTAATATTTCGAGCTCAGTTGTGGGTTGCATATATATTGCTTCTTGAGTTTCATGTTTTAATGTAATATTGTCATTCAGTTCCTGGGTATATTTGTTGAATATACTACCAGCCAAAGAAGCGCCAATATTCCAAAAGTAGTCGTTGAAGTTTTCGTATATCTTGACGTCTCTAGGTTACTTTTTTTTTTTTAAATTTTTAAATGTATACGAGGATTTATTTTTTTATCATTTTTAATAAATCTTTTGTTATCCATTCTTACTTTTTATTAAAAAAGTTTCTCTCTATTGCTTTCCAAGTGCCTCCGGTATGGAGATCGGTATGAAAAAAATGATCGTCTAATTACCGCTTTAATCGCGAAGTCGACCGCAACCACAATTATGTTATTTCGAGTTATTATCAACGGAAAATTTAAACAACAACAAAAAAGATTTTCGTAATTAGTTGTGATAAAATGTTATTGAATGGACATAGACTTAAAAAAAGTTGAAAAAAAGGTTGGAAATGACAGTACTTACTTGAGGTGCCGCACCGGCGGCTTTCTTGGCGCCATTCGGTGGTTGCTGTCGAGTTTTTAAGATTTGTTGTTTTAGGTTTAGTTTCTTCTTTTTTTCGATGTTCGATGTTTCGAAGTCACTAAACGACTTTTGATGTGATCGAAACTAGACACGTCCGCGGGTCGGAATAAAACGCGCCGTGGGTTCCCCACTGTGCTTTAGATCAACCCACTCTATAATATCCTATTATTATTTGGGGATCCACATATAAATTTTACCTCCTTTCAATGGGAATTGTTCCAAGAAAATAATAGAAAATTGTAATAAAAAAACTTTTGGACTGCCCAACGGATCGCCTATTTGAAGAAACTCAAGTACTTACATTTATAAATCTTTACATTAAAAATGAAATAAATCAAACCGCAAAAGAAAAAGACAATAACAATTTTTAACTGAAATGCGTACCTGTACAAATATATTTACCAATATTTATTATACTTGCCAAGAGCTAGCTTTTTCATTCGACTACTGGAAGATATCAGAAGGATTAATGATAAAATTCAAATTTTTAACTCTATCAAGAAATATTTTAAACGCAATCTTAACAACAACAAAAGAATTGCAGTTGATTTAACCCTACAAATGTTCTGAAATTTCATTTTTGCAAAACATTTCTTGTTTCTTCTAAATACATATAATTGTATTTGTTTTTAAATACGTTTTATTAGTTATGATATATTATATAAATGTCTCTATCTACCACAATTACTATAAATATATATATATATATGTTTTATTCCTTAATCAAACTGTAATGTAACCACTACAACAAATTTACATGTCCCATCACTTACTGTACGCTCCTCTTCCATCCACAGGCAAATCATTTTAATGGAAGAGTAGTATAAAACCTGTCATATGAAACTATGTAACAAAAATTTTAATTTATGAAAAACATAAGCATTTTTTTTTTAACTCTTTTACTTTTTTTTACCAGTGTGTCAATCGTTTGCAGACCTAAGTAAGGATGATGAAGAAAGTCTGAATGCATCTCATCCAACCAGCCACGAAGAAGAAATGCATAAACGGAAGATTGGGGCTTACTCTTCGTGCTCCGTATCTGTTAACCATCATTCGTTGAAACTCTCCGGGGATACACCATTCTCATGTTCCCAATGTAGTTATGCATGTTCCACTAAGCCAGTTTTAAAGACACATATGTTGACGCACTCCGGTTTAAAACCATTATCATGTTCCAAATGTAGTTTTGCATGTTCCACTAAGTCACATTTAAAGCTACATATGTTGAGGCACTCTGGCTTAAAACCATTATCCTGTTCCGAATGTAGTTATGCATGTTACACTAAATCAGATTTAAAGCAACATACAATGACGCACTCAGGCTTAAAATCATTCTCCTGTTCTGAATGTAGTTATGCATGTTCCACTAAGTCATATTTAAAGATACACATGATGATGCACTCTGGATTAAAACCATTCTCCTGTTCCGAGTGCACATTTGGATATTCCACCAAGTCATTATTAAAGCGACATATGTTGACGCACTCCGGCTTAAAACCATTCTCCTGTTCCAAATGTAGTTTTGCATGTTCCACTAAGTCAGTATTAAAGCAACATATGATGATGCACTCCGGATTAAAACCATTCTCCTGTTCCGAATGTAGTTATGTATGTTCTATTGCGTCAAATTTAAAGCAACATATAATGACGCACTCTGGCTTAAAACCATTCTCCTGTTCCGACTGCACATTTGGATATTCCACCAAGTTACAATTAAAGCGACATATGTTGACGCACTCCGGCTTAAAACCTTTCTCCTGTTCCGAATGTAGTAATGCGTATTCCACTAGGTCACATTTAAAGAGACATATGATGACGCACTCTGGATTAAAACCATTCTCCTGTTCCGAATGTAGTTATGCATGTTTCACTAAGTCAGATTTAAAGAAACATATGTTGACGCACTCCGGCTTAAAACCATTCTCTTGTTCCGAATGTAGTTATGCATTTTCTATTAAGTCAATTTTAAAGCGACATATGTTGACGCACTCCGGCTTAAAACCATTCTCCTGCTCCGAATGCCGTTTTGCATGTTCCACTAAGTCACATTTAAAGCTACATATGCTGAGGCACTCTGGCTTAAAACCATTCTCCTGTGCCGAATGCAGTTATGCATGTTCCACTAAGTCAGATTTAAAGCGTCATATGATGAGGCACTACGGCTTAAAACCATTCTCATGCTCCGAATGTAATTATGCATCTTCCACTGAGTCAATTTTAAAGCAACATGTGATGACGCACTCCGACTTTAAACCATTCTCCTGTGCCGAATGTAGTTATGCATGTTCCTCTAAGTCATTATTAAAGCGACATATGATGAGGCACTCCGGCTTAAAACCATTCTCCTGTTCCGTATGCAGTTATGCAAGTGCCACTAAGCCAGGTTTAAAGAGACATATTTTGAGACACTTTTGATTAAAACCATTTTTCTGCTCCGAATGTAATATGTATCTCCCACTGGGTCAATTTTATAGCAACATATGATGACGCACTCTGGCTTAAAATCGTTCTCGTCCGTCAAATATAGTTTTCTCCCTTAACATCATCATGGCTGCGTAAGTAGTTGGGTTGGTGTTAACTCTTCAGACAAGCAATCACTTGGAATGCCCTGTCAAAATGATAAAAATTATTCGGTTCTAGATTGTCTTGAATTTTACTAATGAGATTTGCAACGAATGTTTGCGTCTATGAGGGAACGAGTGAATCCAAATCATTGCAATGTTGAGTAGGAAATGTGACAATTGATTTTATGCCTAGTAGATTAGTTATTATTGATTAGACAGGTAGGCGTGTTATACACCACTCGGCATAATTTCGACAGTAGCAACGTGGCACATATCTTTGCCGATGAAGTTGGTTTACAGTGCTACCTTAAATTAAACACATTAAATATACAAGGTTGCGATTGCTCTCAGAATTAAAAAAATATATATTTTGTATCAAATTTAATAATCATATTATTAAGTTCTACAAGTATTTTTAGTTTTAATTATTGTTACATCCGTTTCGGCGTTCAAAGCCATTTTCATGCTGCGGTTAAGCCACATTGTGATGACCTTCTTATATGATTTTATTTACTCCTTAATTAAAACTAAAAATACTTTCAGAATTTAATAATAAAACATTTAAAATTGATTTACATTATTATTTTTTTTTAATGAATAGGGTTTAATGATTATACACAAGAACGATTAATAACTCTCAGAATTATTTGAAACGTGTGGGTAAACCACTTCACTCTAAGCTTTTTTACTAGCATCCGCGAAACCTTATATAGTGATTACAGAATCACTTTTATCGACTTCTATGGGTCGAGGTAAGCCGCGATTCTGCGGTGAGAGCTGTTCCGATTAAAATTGCTCCCTACCATTAGTGATGCCTGGCGGAGGAGTACTATCCCAGTCTATTTTCAGTAACCAACCTTATGTGACCTAATTGTTAATTTTGCTACTAACCCATTACATCCCATAGATATGTGATTGTAGATAACATGTGTATTCGCTGGATCCCAAGTTAACACTTTAGTAAAAATATCCCGTGAGAGAAGCCATCGAAGCCCCAGTATCTTGTGACAACTCTCCTAATTGAATTCGACACCGTCGGATAGGCGGTTAAATTCCAGGACATTTGGCGATATATTGCGACAATTACTAGAAAAAAAAACTAAATCAAAATCATAAAATCAACCCACAAGCCTTTAATTAATTTATCAGTTGGTGTGAATACTGAGTGGCAATTTGTTCGGACACTACACTAGTGGCAATGTCGTTCATATCTCTGGAGATTGTCTCCGCGGCAAGGGGGTACGATTCGTGGTCGTGTTTTCAAGTTGACGGATTGTCTATAATGCTAAATAAGGACTACACCCCAATCCGAAACAAATGCGAGTAAATTCATTAGCTTGTAGGCGGTCATTGTTGTGAAATCTTTAACTATAATTTGTAGATCAGCTGGTAAGTTGGTGCCGGAATGTAAGATTTCATTTAATGACAACGAACTATTGGTTTTACAGCTTGCGTCTGAAACTGTTCGTAATTTCGTGGTTGTTTTATCGTCTCGCAGTCTGCAGTGATGCAGAATGTAATAACTATGACCTGCAGTCTGCTGGGATTGACCGGGGATAAATATCCACTTTCGAGATGCTGTGTTATTACGTTATTGTAATTTTGTCTCAGGGATGTAAATGCATTTAGTCGTCGTTCCAGCATTAAAATACGACGAGATGCTATTTTTTGAGAATCTACTAATCGTCCTTAAATTGAATGTTAACTGTATATATACTCAACGAATCTCTACCGGTAGATAGATCACATCCTTTCTCCGGTGACTGTAGCTCACACTCCTTGATTTCTTCCAACTCCCAGAATTTTTTTGATAAGTTCCTCAACCCGCGGCTCTATAGTTACGCAAAATGAAGGATCGAAATGCCAATCTAGTCTCCTTTAATGGAAGCAATCTTCTCAACATGCCCTTCATTGATATGCTTGGTGTAACCTTAAGTGACCAGCTCAGGTATGGGGGTTTAATAGTACATAACTGCTGCCCCTGTACAAATTGTAAGTTCGCCCCACTGTAGGATTTGGTCCCTCTGGTAGTCCCAAAATATCTGAAAAAAACCCTTGACTCTGTGCAGAAACGGGCGGTCCGTTTGATAGATTTGCCTATATTAACAAACGGACTAGAATCTTTGGAGCACAGAGGTCAGGTGGGAATACTGTCCTTGTTTTACCGGTATTTTAATGGAAGATGCTCTGAGGAACTAGCCTCATTTATCCCTTCGTCATCGGTGCATAGTTGGGAATCACATATTTGCACACGGTTGACATTTGTCAACACGACTCGCTCTTGTGTTCAATAGCTCGGCTGTGGAATAATCTGCCCGCCTCTGCGTTTCTCCATCCTACAACATGGGTCTCTTCAAGACCCAAGTTCACTCCTTCCTATCCTCTAAAAGACCCTCCACACAGCATCCCCAAAGATCATATATGCCTTGAGGGAAATTATTTCCCCCAGGGTCTCCTGTGTGGTGTTTCCGTAAAAAAATAATTACCAACGAGTAACAGCTTTCGCAAGTATGTGCGAATATCTTTGGTCCGGCCCGCGAGCAATTTGATGCGAGGACGGCGCGGCCCATTAAAAGCAACAAATGCATAAAAATGCCACCGAACATTCAATGGAATCCATAGCGCTGTGTGTGTGTGTGTGCAACCATGTGCATGTTAGCAAAACCATTATCTTGTTTCGATTGGTACATAATGTGAGCTAGAGGACTCACATGCAGGTTCACTCTTAAAACCATCCTTTTATTTAGAATGCATTATTAAAATTAGATTTTCGGAATCATCTGCTGACGCAATTCGAAGGAAACCGTTTTCGTGTTCGTCATGAAATGAGAAATTCTAGTTGCAAACTTCGGAGGAAAACTAATCTCGTTTACCTTTGCATGAATTCTAGTCGCAGTTTTCGATGTTTTTAGTTCGTTATTATGCGACGAATTTGATATCATGGCAACACAATACCAGAATTACATTTTTTATTACAATACCTTCACCGGTTTCCTGATTTGCATGAGTTGGTAGACTGCATTTTACAGGTACAATTTCGACATAGGTTTTGTTTTTGAGCGATTTCAGAAATCGTGGGCATCTATAAATAAATCCATCGTCCGAAAAGTTACATACAGAGCACTTGTATTGTTTTGTTATTAGTTATACGTAGAAACGCCTGGCGGCTATATTGCTTTTTTGTGATATTTTTTATCGCTCTGTTGTGGTTTTCCTTCCGGTAATGCGCCATTCATGTGCAAAATTTTCGCCTGTTCCGGAGTCGGAGATTAGTTCGTAAAAATATTACGAACTAATCTCCGACTTACTAAACTTCCAGTATTTGTAGTAAATTCGGAATAAATATAAAAATTTCGTGTAAGAAAAATTCACGAAATGTGGACTAAAATCTTTAGAATATACAGCTTAAACATAATACAATATATTGCCCATCGGTATTAAAAATGCAAGCCAATGTGAAAGGTCTCAAAGTAAGATGCTTAAACTCTATTATTTGAAAGAATACCTTAAGGATTAATGCTGTGATGTGTCTCTGTAATAAGTATAACTATATAATACACCGGAGATGCGTTTCTTTATAATAAGTGTCTCTGTATACTTAGTGTAATGTACCAGTAATATGTCTTTATTATAAATGCAAATTGTGTTTGTAAATGTTGTTAATGTACGCAATTTATTTAGTTGATTTTTTTGTGAAATATAAACTCGTGGAGCTTGCTTTGTAAATGATAATATTTTTTAACATTAGTCACCAGCAGTAGTTAGAGGTCTTGTAAGAATCTAGTTATAAGTTGTAGGGTATTTTTAAAACCCCCTTTAGGTGATGTTCTCTCACAGAGATGGCGCTGTAAAAACCATTTGGGTTTTATTATTAATAAGGCGATTCAACCACTCAACCAAGTTGTATTTGGGTTAGGTATATTCAGGTTTATAATGTTACTAGCTGATGTGTACCCGGCCTTACTCGCCAATTATTTTATTTTTTATAAAGTTATGAAGTTATGAATTTTTGCTTTTCGTTTGGGTGACAATTGATTTGACAGTGAAAGTAATGCAAACAAAGAAATATTCATTTAAAAACAAAATTTCAATCTTTACATTTCTTTTTTTAAAAACGTATCAAAATAATAAAGTTTTTTAGTACGTACCTACTTGTGTTTTCCATTTTGAAAATATTTTACCCAAACATACCTTCTTCTTTTGTTTATGTAATCTCTGGCTAACCTCAATACAACATGACGGGTTCAATATTTTTCTTACAAATTTTAAAAGGTTATAGTAAGAGTTTTATATATTTGATTTCATTCAAATTACTCTCTAAACCTTCCCGGCACTAACAAGAAGAAACTGTGCTATTTTCAGCGAAACCGGTCCACATTTTCGAGAGAATTGAGGACAGACAGAGTTAGATTCATTTTTATCTAAATAGATAAATAGATGGAGTGTGACGTTTTCGAAATTGGAGCAGATGTTACGTGTTAAGAAATTGGAGCAGATGTTATGTGTTAAGAAATTGGAGCAGATGTTATGTGTTAAGAAATTGGAGCAGATGTTATGTGTTAAGAAATTGGAGCAGATGTTATGTGTTAAGAAATTGGAGCAGATGTTATGTGTTAAGAAATTGGAGCAGATGTTATGTGTTAAGAAATTGGAGCAGATGTTATGAGTTAAGAAAATAATCAAATTATATTGTACCTACTGCCTTCTACATATATAAATGTATTGCCAACTTACTGTAGTTTATAGTTTAAATAACTTTGGTGGTATATTTTTTGTTTTTTATATATTATTTCATTAAATTGTAAAGCCGCTCATCTCAACACGGGACTGTCCTAGTGAGATGTGTGTATGAGACAGTATTGTATGAGAGTATTGAATTTTGTTTTTAAAATTTATTAATAAATAAATAATATTATGTGTTAAGAAATTGGAAATAAAAATAATATTAATTTATTTTAAACAATGGTTTTTGTATGGAATGATCTTGAGCATAAATAACATTTAATTATTTTGTTTGGCGGTTTTATTAACTATATACGAGGTATGTTCAAAAGAAAAGGTGAATTTTGAATTTTCGCGTGCTGTGCACACATTCGATTATCGATTTTTTTTGTTATGTTGGTACACATATGTTTATCATATGTTAGCATTATCAGCCATTTTGGATCAGTGGTTTGTTTTTGACAACTAGAAAGGGTTGTCACGTTTTGTTTTTTCTTCGTATTTTACAAAAAAAAAAATTGTAAAAAATCAAAAAAACATCTTTTTTTTGAAGAAATGCTGATAAGGACATAAAAAACGAAGCAAATCTAAAATTTTACTTTAATCGGACTGATGATGCCCCAGAAAACGGCTATCAAGTTCCGATCAAAACTAGGAAATTCCTCCATAGGATTATCAATTATTAACAATTTTTTTCTAAAAAGAATTTTTTTTTTGAAGAAATGCTGATAAGAACATAGAAAATAAAGCGAATCTAAAATTTCACTTCAATCGGACTGATGATGCCTCAGAAAACGAACCTAAATAAAAAATCGAAAACCTTCAAAAACGTGACTAACCTTTCCAGTTGTCAAAAACAAACCACTGATCCAAAATGGCTGATAATGCTAACATATGATAAACATATGTGTACCAACATAACAAAAAAAATCGATAATCGAATGTACACAGCCCGCGAAAATTCAAAATTCACCCTATCTTTTGAACACACCTCGTATATTTAAATTGATTTTTTTTTTCAATTAACAATGTATTTCTAATTCACTTTGAATATTTATTTAAGAAGTGGTACACAAAAATATATGCTAAATCTGTAGTGTGTTTTTGGGAGGAACTGGGTTTACAAATAACCAATAACTTGTTTTTGTAACCCCAATTCCTATCGTATATAAACAGATCAGGTCATAAAATAAAAGATGAAAAAAAGTTTTTTAAATTGTTTTAATAAATCATTATCTACCACCTTTATTGTTTTCAGTGAGTGGGATCTAATGTGAGAAACCAACGCACTCTTGTGACGGTATAGGTAAGAGCATTGCGAACACGAGAATGCCTTCTCTCCAGAATGCGTTTCTGCGTGAGAAACTAAATCATTCTTACGGGTGAACTTGTATGGACATTGTGCGCACAGAAATGGTTTATCCCCGTAGTGGTTCCGTATATGAGTCGCCAGTGCACTTTCCTGGCTGCAGACTTTCCAGCACTCCGGAAATGCGAACGGTTTTTGTCCAGTGTGAGTGCGAATGTGGTAAACCAATGCACTTTTCTGACTGCATGTGCAATTTGGACACGAGAATGGTTTCTCTTTAGTGTGCGTTCTAATATGACGCTCTACGTCACACTTCCGACTGCTCCCGTATATGCACTCTGAACACAAGAATGGTTTTTCTCCACAGGTTTTAATGATATGAGCCTCCATAGCACTTTTCACGTTTTCGCAAATATGTCGTATTAGTGTGATCCCTCTATAAGGAAATATGGGAACCTCGAAAGTAACACAAATTTCGCAATCGGCATCAGTCTTCAATTTTAATTTTCGTTTTAATTAACGTTCCAATTTTAATTAACGTTCCAATGAACGTTTCCTTTTCACGTTATTGCTTATACAGCAATTGTACGTACGTAGATCTGAATTATGGATGAGAGAGTGCGTTCCAGGGTCCAAGCTGCCGAAATAAGATTTTTGAGAGAACCTGCCTATGAGTTAAGGAATTAAATAGAATGAGAAGTTCGACGATCCGAGACATGTTTAGCATAGCACCCCTACTACTCTCCATTGAAAAGCCGCACAAGGTAGCTTGGAAGTGTCCTTAGAATGCCAAAACACCGATTTTTGCTTAAAATACTGCCGGAATTCCAGAGGTAAGACGTCTAGTTGGCCGCCCAAAGCAAAGTTTGGTAAAATAACTCGAAGGGCTGGGTCCGCTGTGAACGGAGGCCGCTGAAATACCTCAAGACACGCCGACACGCGATTAATTCATTCTCCTCCGGTTGATAGTTCGTCAATGCGAATGATAAATAATCTGAAAAATTACACACACATGATAAAACAGCCTACAAGTAAACGCTATGTTAAAAACGTGGTTTTGTTTGTTTGTAATGTCATTGAATGTGATTGCTTGTAATCTCTTGTCCGCGACAGAATTTATTCAACTTTCTTTTTTGTTTCACGGGTTAAACACAACAATACTAATACATAATTTCTTCAAATGATTGATAACTTTGTGGCATCATTATTAAATATATAATTGAAAATACACTTTGTATATACCACTTTACTTAAAATATATAAATATTTCTACATGTTTCGATAGCAATGCTATCATCTTCAGGAATAAATTAATACTATAAATAAATGAATAGCATTAATTTATTCTTGAAGATGATAGCATTGCTATCGAAACATATAGAAATATTTATATATTTTAAGTAAAGTGGTATATACAAAGTGTATTTTCAATTATATAAATACTAATACACTTTAAAAACCTGAATTTGATTCATGAAGTTGATTGCATTATGCCACAAAATTAAGTTTACAACTTATGGGAACGAGCCATATTTGCAAATTCTACACTAATATAAAAAAAAAAATTATCTTCGCAATTATTTTAACGATGTGACACCTATAGGTATATAACACCTATAATAATATAACACCTACATCATTTTTGTAAACAATTACTTTCTCTTGATTTACTCTCCGCTTGTCGAAACAAGCATTTGCAAAAGGCAAGCGTAGTTCTGTCGGCAATTAAGCTCTTTCAATCGTATGCACTTTCCTGGGAAAGTTGGCAACATCTTTACCACACTTTTTGTGAATGTTTTTGCCTCAGCATTACATACAATACAGCATCCATCGACAGCCGTTTGTAAGGGACTATTAATTTAATTCAAGATGAGTCCAAATAATTGCGGTAACAATATAATAATTGCTTCAAATACCGTTATCTAGGTACAAGCAGGTACAAAACGTCAGTTTCTCACCCATAGATAAATTATCATATAGATTAATTAGTTTAATATCGGAACATTTTTACGTAGGTGCCGTTTACATTATGAATTAGCGATGGGCCGAATCGATTAATGATCGACCATAAAATCTTTTATTTTAACAAATATTCTGAAACATTTTTTTATTTGGAAAACCAACAATTTACAATAATTATGATGTATGGTAAACATATTTAAAAGAAATGAAATGAAGTAGGTTTTCACTTAAGTATTTAAATTATTCAATTAAAAGAGAAAAGTTACAAGGTTAGCCTATGTGGTTAGGGTGGTTGGAGGGAGGGGAAGGGAAAGGATTTAGTCTGTGTAGGGTATAAGTATTGTGTGAATTTTATTTAAGATTTTAGATTTGAAATTATGAGGGGCTGAGTTGAATAAGTCCAATTCAATGTATGAGATATTAAAAATGTGCGGAGCGCGGTGAATAAAGGTGTTTTGTTTGCGTCAGTGTTGCATTGAGATTGGTGTAGTGTGTGGTTTTGTCTGGTTTGTCTGTTAGGCACTCTTAATTGAATTTCTTCAAGTAATTCAGGGAAATCTATCACATAGGTAGGTGGCTATTCTTTGTAAAATCAGAGATAATCGATTCTCTCGTATCTCGAACTTCAACGAGATATTCATTCCAAAAGATTGTCATAGAATCGATTTTCAAGTCTGAGATACGAGAAACGTCAGAATTCATTCGAAAACACAAACCGAGACAATCTTTTTAAACTCCGAGAGGTTTTATTGTTACGAGGTACGTTAAAAATATTAAGCATTAATAAAAATACGGATAGATATCTCTATTGTTAAATAGTAAAGATTTCATTTAAACATTGTGTACGTATGTTCAATAACATTACATTGTTTGTAATATCATTGCGCATGTTGACGTTCATTGTCGTTTCCATATAAAATGTATTGTGATTGTTTTCATTATGTTTTAAGGTTATAATATGTAGTAAAATATATTTTTTAAATACAGTGGGATTTAATGGAATTTTATAATTTATTCCTACTACCTCCCGGCTTAGCTGCTGCAAGTGCAGCTTATTCGTAAATTTATTCCTACTACCTCCCGGCTGAGCTGCTGCAAGTGGAGCTTATTAGTAAATGTTATCTGATACCCATTACTTGCTTAATTACGATATTATCTATCAACAAAGAAGTTATGTTAACGACGAATTAATATTTTTACTTATGTATTACAATGTTGGTACATTTTACGTGTGTAAAAGATGGCATTCTTAAAACGTCGAGAAGGTTGGCATGTATTTTAAGATTATGTATGTAGGTACGTGTTGTGGGAGATGATCAGGCTTGGTTTAGTGTCCAGGTTTTTATGAATGAATTAAGAAGATTGTAAGTTAATTCCGTCATAAGGAGAACCACACATACGCAATTTTAGATTGTATTGATCGGTGCGTAATTCTTTCATTTCGTTTTCATTCATCAAATCGGAATGAAAAATACGTTATTTGTGTCTCTCCCAACTGAAATAGCTATTTGTTATTGTAATCAAGTGCAAACAAAGTATTATTTTTTAAATACGCGTGAGTGCTATACTAATGTAAAATATAACGGTCTGTTATAATCAGTTTTTGACATAACTAGCTTAATTTGATGTCAAAAACGAAATGGAAACACTGTTAATTGTCAAAATATCTTAAATTGCATATACGTAGTTCTTATGATGGCAGTACATTTAACAACATACTTCATTTTAGGCCGCTCTCTGGCGGTCCGTTAGGGAATCGACATAAACCGGATGCAGGAAGAATGCAGGAAATGTTTGGTGATATTTCCTCCATCGACTCTCTGACAGAGTCAGTACAGTAAATTGTCGGTATTGCAGATTTCTGTTATCACATTTACCGCTAAATGTTATCGGATCTATCGAAGTCAAAATCGAAAAACGTTCAGTGAATCGAAGTGAAGACGAAGCTCTTGTGTGTTATTTATTCCTTCGAACGAGACGAAAAAGGAGGAGGTTTTAGGTCCACCCCTACATGGAACGTAACATTCATTGTAGGTTATTTATTGCTGCCAGGGAACTGTCCGGAGATGATGTCAAATTCCGACAAATGTACCGAATGTCAAAAAAAACATTCCGAGAACTGGCCCAGCACGTTACTCCATATATAAGAAGTCCTCCTATTGAATACCAAGCTTTCCCCGTTGTCCCATTTACTGCATATGCCAGTAATTTATAGTTATAAAGGCGTGCATATTTCTCTACCTCCATTATTAGCCGAAAATTCATACCCCGCTCCATGTTTGAACTCAAAGGATGAATGGCGGTAAACGATCGAAACGCAGTGTATAGATTTACAGGATGCGTATTTACCGAGAAGTTACTGAATTGCTGTCCCGCTTGTGGTATAACAGAAGTACGTCCGCTTTCCCCCCGAGTCGTGAGCTAGCGCTCATTGAAATGTATGGCGCAGTGCCCTGTCGGTATCACGCATGAGGTTTATGTCGATTCCCTACCGGACCGTCAGAGAACAGCGGCTGCTCATAATCCATAGGTGTACCAATTTGGTTTTGATCCCTTTTCATGGAAATGTAGTACCTAAATTCACATACAACTTTCTTAGTCCAATGTACCATATGTTTGTAAGAAGCTATTGCTCTCGCTGAACTCCGAGCAATCCATTAGATCATTTGATGTTTCGCAATAACATATTTTGATTCTGCCCATCACTATTATGGATACATACTTTGGAACGCCGCCGAGCTACCGCGGCCTAATATTTTTGCGGGAAAAAGAGATCACCAAACATCACGACGTAAATTATGGAAATCCATGAATAAAATAAAGAATTATTATTTCTGCAAATGATGTATAATACCTCTGTGGAGTCATATTTATTAAATTTATAATGGTTAAGTGTTTAACCCTCCCTTCCCTGTGATGGGTATCTTCTACACGTTGCTTCTAATATCCATCAATATCTCTATAAATACAATGTTAAGATTTTAGGTATTCCTCCATAATATATTTACGCATTGATTTAAAAAATAATAATAATAAACAGAATTTATAACAGCGCTGTGAGTGTCCCGACATTGGGTCTCGACGATACGTGAAAAGTATGCGGAAGCGCGACACTATATTCGCATCTCACTCTTGCATACTGTAGAAGCGCGAGGAGCTCAATGTTCTCAGTCGTGTTTTCTGAGGCGTGCTAGCGGCAGTAGCTCTCGGGATTGCAACCTGAATGGATCTAAGCTCGTTCCGTGAGCGTTGCCAGATGGTTTTTTAATGTGTTCAGCAAATAAATCTCAATTATTTTAATTTTTGATTTGAATTATAATTACTTAAGGGGATTAGCTATTTATTTTCTTATTTTTCCGATTTAAAATCGCTAATTTTTAATTGTATAGTGACTACCCAACACCCAAACGCGCGTTTTTATTTTAGCACCGTAAGGGAAAGGTTAAACCACCGTATTTTATTGGTAAATATTTACATTTTTCAGGAGCCAATCTCCCCTCTTCCGGATAAACAATTTATGTACTAAAAATAAAATAATAGTATTATTATCACATGTAGAACCTGCAGTACACTTTTTAGAAACAAACATACTTAATATTTAAGATACATAATTAACATTCACAGTACATTAACAACATTTAAAAAACACATTTTTCGTTTGTAATAAAAACACATCACTGGTACACTGTAATATAAGTGTACAGAGACACTTATTATAAAGAACCACATCACTGGTACATTATATAGTCATACTTATTACAGAGACACACCACAGCATTAATCCTTAAGGCATTATTTCAATTAATAGAGTTTGAGCACCTTACTTTGAGACCTTTCACATTGGATTGCATTTTTGATATCTTTGGATAATTTATAGTATTGTGTGTAAGCCATATATTCTAAAGATTTTAGTCCATATTTGGTATATGTAGTTTGCTATGGATTCTTGTGTTGTGTTGGTGTACGTCGAGATTATAATGGAGTGCGGTGTTAGTATGTTCCGAGTGTTGAATTTGTAATTTCACAGGTGGGAATAGTGTTAAACGGAAGTATTTGAGAGTTTCTGTAGATGTCATTGACCTGTGTGTCCCATGGCAAACTAAATATATTTCGATATGCTCCTGAAACATGTAGATATTTACATATTGAATACAGTGGTATAAAACAAAGTAATTATTTTGAATTTTATTAAGATTTATTCATTGCGTGATGTTTTCAACTTAAGTTTTGAAGTTCTCAAATATTACAGAAACATAATAAAAAAATTAAATTACTTTTAACACTGCTTTTTTAAATCTTATTTTATTCTGAACTTTAAAAAAAACTTTAATTAATCTAGTTGTGTTTTTTTAATTCATCTATATTACAATAATTAGAAAATAATTATTTTTTTCAAATACATTTTGATATATCCTTTGTAATACCTATAAGTAATGACCGAATTCACAGACATACTTAGTTTCTAAAATGTGCATTTCAAGTAATAATAATTCCCAGACTAGACCGGCGATAAAAAACTTGCACAAAGACTAGCCGCGTAGATTGTTGTTCAAGCCGGAAACCATTGTAAAGTACCATACTACATCGTAAAGTAAATACCCTTAAATACTATTTTAGAAAGTCGGCTTTATTTTACAAACGGACAGCTATAAAACCTAAAAGGAAATAAGGGTGTAATAAATGAGCGGCCGCCAGACAATACGGGTCATAAAAAGATCCCTACAGATAGACAGGCAACAGGGCTCTCTGACTAGAGGTCAGTGACTTTTAATCTTCCGCCCAGGAAGGACAGTTGGCTTGAAGCTTCCGCCCAGGAAGGTACCTATTCTCGCCCCTCGGAGAGCCGCCCAGGTCCTCTGACGACAGTGAGTGTTACGCTTCCGTCCCAGAAGGAAGTACGATCTCCGCCTTTCGGAGATCTACTAGTCGCCCAGGCTCTGCACTCGCTTCCGTCCCAGAAGCGATCTCCGCAGGCGAAGTCTCTGCACCGCGAGTGAGTTTTACGCTTCCGTCCCAGAAGGAAGTCTGGTCTTCGCCCTTCGGCGATCTACCATAGAAGTCGCCCAGGCTCTGCACCGCGAGTCGACCCCCCCGCTTCTGCCCAGGAAGTTACTGATCTTCGCCCTTCGGAGATCAAACCCCGGAGACCGCCCAGGCCTCTGATTATCGCCGCGTTTGTACCTACTCCCGATCCGGAGGTACTTGGATACCCAGTGCGAACGCGAGAACTCTGCATACCCAGCCGCTCTCGGGACCTGTATAGCCATCAGTAAAGTCAAGTGCCTCTGAACTCTCTTACCATATAATTCTCCCACCCTGTCACTCTGTGAATACTCTCGTAAAGGCTTTTACGTAGGATAACTCACCTTTCCCGTATAATTAAGCCCAGTGAATCTCTAACTTTAAGAATCGACTTTCTCGTATAATTAAGCCAGTGAATCTCTAGTTTTAAGAACCGTAGAATTAAATACTTAACTCTAATTTTAATGATATTTTATACTTAATTAAGATTAACTTTAGTTTAAGACTAACCCCACGCTTATAACAATAAATGCCTTATAGTAAATACATACATTGCTTTTCAGTTCCTAACCTTTTTGCGTTATTCCTATAATTATAACCCACTGCATTAATTAGCAACTTATCAATTTAACGTCTAGGGATTTATTTGATTTGTTAATGGCATCACCAAGGTGCAATATTATCATTGTCAAGCGGTCACAAATTTTAAGTTCTGGTAATACATAACGAAAGTCAAACACAGCTTTAAAATCTTCTGTCTCTTCGCGATGCATGAAAAAAAAGAGATAGAATATTAAACGTACGTTCGAGTATGGTTATCCACTAGAGATGGTGGTATCTTAAACGGCCTGGCACTGCGGTTCCAATTATCGGAGGCAGACGTGGAACCGGTTATGTATCCAGTTACTTCTGGAATCGTTTCAGAGCGGCGGGAAAGTTCCTCATCATAAGAATGAGGCCTGATTCCGGTTCTTTTTAAGGATACGCCATTGCCCTTATCCTTAGAGTTAAAGACATTTTGCTTAACTGCGATTCCGATGGTTAAAATTATTAAAAACGTATTGTTACTATACATTTTTTTTTAATGTTTTTGGTTTAATTATGACAGTACTATTAAAATGTATAGGTGTATCACACATACTTAATATATGTAATTTATTATTACTTATTTTACACTTGTGGTTTTTTAGAATTAGGATTTTTTTAATAACTTTTATCGGACATTTCGGGTTTTCCTCATAGGAACCATACAAACACCGCAATTTCATTAATTTGGTTTATTTAAAAGCATTGTTATGCTGACCGCTTGGAATAACAAGGTTCCATCTGAAACTGATATCTATTCCGAGATAATGGACTTCAAAGATTTAAAATACTGTATTTTAATACGTATTCAACTTTATATTGTTGAGTATGCAAATACGCTTAGTTGTAGGTTCCTAACTGATTTAAAGTATTATCAAAGATCATTATTAATTAGAAATACGAAATCTGGGAAAGTTATTTTGTTAGTTGGAACCTTGTTAGGCAATTGAGTGATTTCAAGTAAGTGAACAAGGTTCAATCTTGCGATGGAACCTTGTTCACTTATATATTCTTATAGAAGTGAAGTTTTCGGTGTACTTCTTTCTTATGAAATTGCGTTAAAATTCACACTGTTACGAAATTTAGGAATGCAATAAAAAAATAAATAAAACAGATCAATAATTGTTTATTTTGAGAGGTGTGTTCATTAATAAACATTAATAATAATAAATTATTAATAATTATATTTATGAAAGCAGTATGTTCAATAAAAAATCAGTAAAAATGGTTAGCACAAGATCCCCAATATAGGGAATAATCATAATAATGGATGATTTGTTTAACAATAAAAAATCAAAAATAATAATTCGAACCTAAGTAATTATGGTTATTCAAATAAAACAAACAAAAATAGTATCCCAGATGGTACAAAATAAAAAAGGGAATTAATAGTATTATGTATTAACCCATGTATTAAATAAACCATTACTATTTTAAAATAATATTAATGGTAATTTTTTCGGTCTTCCAGAGGCATGGAGATTAACATTTTTTTTATATCGTGAGTTTTTTGTTGAGATACATTACTACCGTGTTTCTTACGTTTTTCGGTTCAATCCTAAATAATTATGGTTATTCAAATAAAACAAACAAAAATAGTACCCCAGATGGTACAAAATAAAAAGCGAATTAACAGTATTATGTATTAACCAATCTATTAAATAAACCATTAATATTTTATTATAATTTTAATGGTTTATTAATGTTAATATTTTCGGTCTTCCATGGAGATTAAAATATTTTTTGTATCGTGAATTTTTTGATGAGATACATTACTTCCGTGTTTCTTACATTTTTCGGTTCAATCAACAGTTCGTCAGATAAACGCTCTTTCTGGATTAATATAAAGTGAGTTACAAAATAACTTTTTAAGTTGGAGTAACAAGGTTCCATCTGCACTTGAAACCTTGTTACTCCAATTTAAAGTGAATTACTGATGCAGTTGGAACTTTTAACACTTTGTAATTCCGTTAATATTCACTAGATTTTGTTGGTGTCTATAGAAGAAACGAAGAATAGTGCAGTTGGAACCATTTCCAATCAATAACTCAATTCACCCTAAATCGTCAGTTGGAACCTTGTTATCCCAAGAGGTCGATTTGCGTCAAAATTGACTCATTAAAATGGTTGAAGTCAATACTTCCCCGAATTTTGAGTTTTTCTATCGTTAAAACAACGCAAGTATCTATATTTTTAAAGTATGTCATTCGCTGAATGACAGGTGTCATCCGAGAGAACCGGAACCGGAATTAATCCAAAATCTTTATGCCTAAGGATAAAGACAACGACTTATCCTTAAAAAGAATCACAAATCAGGCCCCAGATAAATACCTTGAATTAGCGTCAGAGGAACATCTTTAGATAAATGTAGAACAATATATTACTTGAGTCAAGTTTTTAAACTAGGAAAACCAAACCAGACCAGTGAAATTGAGAGAAGTGGAAGATTTAGGTGGATCACCTACAGCAAACTTAGCCATATCGTATAAAAAACAGGAACATACCCCAACACTTTTGTACGCCTGTATTTAACACGTGTTTATTTTTTACAATAACTCCACACACGGAGGCTCTGAGGGAAATAATTCCTCTCAAGGCCTATATCGTCTTTGTGAATGCTGTGTGTAGGGTCTTTTTGAGGATAGAAAGGAGTGAACTCGGGTCTTGAAGAGACTGTTACAGGAGGGACGAAACACAGGGGCCGGAAGATCATTCCACAGCAGAGTTGTTGAACACAAGAATGAGTCATAGAAGCGACCCGTTTTCATGTGATAAATGTCAACCGTGTGCAAATGTTGGGCGCTCGTTTGGCGTGTTTCCCGTCTATGCGCCGTTTTCGAAGGGATCAATGATGCTAATTCCTCAGAGCATCTTCCATTAAAATACCGGTAGAACAAGTACAGCATTCCCACCTCCAAAGATTGCAATCCGTTTGTTAAGATAAAATATTACACCTGAAGTAAGGGAAAAAAAATATTGAGGGAACTTTGGGCACATAGAGACACTTTCATGAACTGTTTATCTCTTCGGCGGTTCGAATGTGTCGCATTGTAAAAATTTCAAAATGAACCGGCTCCGAAAATAACCGGTTCCTCAGATAACCGTCCCAGTGACTGCAATGTCACCGAGACTGGAATTTTCATAATCTCTATCGTTTTTACGAGCGGTCAGATATACTGTCGTTGGTAGGATAATAATTGTAATATTATTGTGTTTTGGTACAAGTTTAGTGTTGTTCTGTTTTTGAAATGACTTCAGAAGAGTATATAGATAAGTTATATGAAACGTTCTCCGGAAATGGCGTTTGCAGAACTTGCTGGCGGACCTCGGCTAACATGAGCACCATGACTGACGTTTCCATACGACATTTAAACGAAATATGCGACATAAAGGTATTTTATTTTATTCCCAAGCAAAACAGAACACTGAAGAGAAGCAGCTAAACAAAACCTAACCTAAAATTAACGGTAAAATTTAACAATCCCGCCTCACTGTTAATACGCTTAGGTATTCAAAGTAAAACTTCGTTTCAGATTACTAAAAATTAGAAAAAAAAAACATTGGCATACGAGGAAAATGCAAAATAATGTATATAAATTCATTTAAAACTTAGTGAAGTTTGAAGTTTTTGTTTGGTTTTTTAGGTTAGTTTTTCGTTTTTTTCTCTGTAAATCCAAACTAACAACCTAATAACCCATTTAATATGTAATTAATATACTGTATTATATTTACAATGGGTTATTAGGTTCTTAGTTTGGGTTCAATGAAAAAATATGTCAGGCGGAATTGTTGAATTTTACCAAATTAACGAACTGACAACCATCACGCATTTTCATCGCAGGGGCAAGCAGAGAGGATGGACCGTCACACAACACATTCTGTCTTCGCACACACTCATTGCTTCATTCACATTCATACAACATCTCACATGTACTATTCTTCTGTTGTTCAGACTGTTGAGTGATGTCACGGATGATTAAGCTAAGCCGAAGCATTGTATAAAATAGAATAGGCAGTAATACGTCCAGCTTCTGTCATTTTCTTATTATTAACTAGATTCAAAGAACATGACGATGTACGGTCTTATAATAATAAAAGCACATTTACATCATTCACCGAACATTTCTTAGTGAAACTAATGATCCCAATATAACATCAATTAATAATGTAAGGATAATGATTTATTCCCCACTACTCAGTGTGTTCACAAGGTGTAAACAATTTAATCCGTTTAAATACGTCAATAACAGTCTTATATAACAATTAAGAAAACATTGCCATTTAATGCGGGGAAAACAGATTTCTACTGTAAGGACCTCACGGAATAGAGAAACTATTACCACAATTATTTTCTTAGTAAATCGGTTTCACCATTAATAAATCATTTTAGGCACCATAAAGTAAGTTATCATGTAAATAAGTCGTCTCAACGTGACCTAACCACAGTTTGAAAATGGCTTTGAATACCGAAACAGCTCTCACAATTATAAAAAACTAAAATACTTCCTGAAATTAACAATAACGCCTCACTGTAGAGTTTGGCAGCCACCTCTGGTTGAAAGCTCCAAAATATCTGAAAAAAACCCTTGGCTCTGAAGAAACAGGCGGTCCATTTGATAGATTCGCCTATCTTAACAAACGGATCGCAATCTTTGGAGCACAGACGTCGGGTGGGAATGCTGTCCTTGTTCTACGTCTATTTTAATGGAAGATGTTCTGAGGAACTAGCGTCATTGATCCCTACGGCACCCGTGCATAGTCGGGGACAATCTGGAACGTGCGCAAATATACTATGTATTATTTTTAAAGTAATTAATTGTGAAATGACACAAATTAATTAAATAAAATTTACTTTCGCATGCCGGGATTTGAACCCACAATTTTCGGATTTGTAGTCGAGAGTCTTACCCCTCGACCACGGAGGCCGTCAATTTACTTAGAGTATGTTATTCCTGTATTTGTTGATTATTCTATCTATGTACTGCTGTGATGTGTTTTGCACCTGTGTGACTATTGTAACTAACTAAATATGTAAAAGCCCATTTAGGGCGTATATAATACAATAAATAAACGTATTAATTATTTCATAACGGTATATTTTGTGATTCCAGCTCTCCCAGAGAACAGTTCCTTACAAGATGTGCGCTCCTTGCCGCTCCAAACTCCACCGCGCAGTTCAGTTTAAAGGGGAATGTCACGAGACCGGCAGGGCGCTGCTACGCTGGGTGCAGGAGCATGGGCAGGGGAAGGACATAGAGGCAACTACTTTTATTTATTTTAGATGTGAATACCGCACAAGGGTCCCAACTGCTCCGTGCTAGCCAGAGACAGCGATACTATGGATTATGGCATCCTCAATTATGGTATATTGTGAGGTTGAAGATAGTGGGGAAGGAGGACGGAGATGGGAAGAGGAAGGTTAAGAAGTACCTGGGTAATCAGATCTGGTCACTAAAGCCATTTCAAGTGATGTTTCGATCCTGAATCATGCTCTTTCACCAGGGCGATATTGAGAGTATCTACCACTCTAGAATGTGTTGCAAGTATAATATTATGTATTATATATTTTTATAAGTTCATCTCCTTCCCCTCCCCACTCCTTGCAGCCCTGCGAGGTAATCTAGTAAAAATATAAGTAACACCGGAAGAATAAGTACTTCTACGAGGCTGTTTACATATTATATATATATATATACATGGTGTCCGGAAACTCGTGGTACAAGCGGGAAATTTGTGAATCTACATTACAGTTGGAGATGATTTTACGGTATAGTTTTTTTTTGATTTGAGATTTTGTTTTCGCGTAAATCGAGTCTGAAGTTGAAATTTTTTAATGTCATATTTGACAAAAATCGGTCATTATAGGTTATTTTTTGTTTATTCATTGATACGGAGACGGTTTGCGTAACTCCCGTGAGCACTCGATACATTGCGCTATCTCCCATTTCACCTTATTCATTTGATGTTGTTCACCAGATTCATTGGATATTTGGCTATTCTCGGTTCCACAATATGTCTTCCCAGGTAGCTGAGCTGGTAGAGTGTTCCCATCAAATCAGGACATTGGCAACATAGGTCTATCATTTCCTGCTTCTATCGGTGTTTTACACTAAGAACAGCTGCATGTGTCTCCTGAGGTGGCAGTGTCCCCCTGACTTTCTGTCCATATTGAGTAGTTGCCTGCTTCGTCCGTCTGTCGCATTCGGGTGCCCTCTCCCATTCCTTCCAGTGCTGCTGAGATTTAAATATATATATTATAAATATGAAGAAAATAAATTGTGTTCTCCATATGATCTGTTTCCCACTTGTACCACTGTGAAGAGTAAAATTAGTTTTCTTTATTTTCAGATGGATTCCAACGCTCTGTTCGATTTCTGTTCTTCGTTTCGCCAAACGGACGTACTCTCCAATAGTGGAACATTGGCCATAGAATGCCTCGAAAACTGCTCAAGTTCCACTCGCCCACAATACCTGGCTATGTACTCCCACTGGTATAGAAAACCTCCCAAAATTTCGTCCGATAACGATCCACTTTCCGACACCAAAGACATCAAACCGGATCACCCGAGATCGGATGAATCGAACTCAAACTATATCTCTGTCAAAAGCGAGATTATTTCAATAGATTATCAAAGAAGCGATAAAGAAGAAAACCACCGGCAAAAGAACGAATTAAATTTAAATGCTTGTCCGGTTTTTGATACTGACGCAAAACCTCCGGACAGTTGTGATTCTCAAGAACCGATCGAAGTGAAAATCGAACACGACGATTGCGACGATATCGTTATGGACGATAGTTCAGATGGAGGAGTTATCAGCGCTGCGAGTCTAGTGAAAGCGAAGAAAGCCGGGAGGAAAGCGGCGAAGAAGGGTAAAAGCAGTAAGAAGGAAGGGGGAAGAAGCAGAAGTTTGGAGAAGGAACGGAGAAGAGGCAGAAGTCTGGAGGTCGAACCGACAGATGGCGCAGACAGAGAAGGAAGCAAGATCAAGAAGAAGAAACGACGCACTAAATTGGAGATGGCCGCGTCCTGCACTAAAGGTAATCTGATTCTATTTATTAGTCATTGCAGGGAACTCTCCTTGTGGTTGTTCAATATGCACATGGATAATTGTATGCGAGAATTGAAAAGGATTGAGCTTGAAAAGGAACATTCTGAGAGAATGCTTATGGTACGATGCCGCTTAAAATGTGAATGACTGAAATAAAACGTCAGAGCCGTACACGACAGTGTGAGGGAGAGAAGAGATAGCGTGTTCGTCGGACATGCGCAGAACGCGGTAGCTCTGCTAGTCCCGAACTTCCAACGTTTCGTAGGCGACCTTAAGTAGCCTGCGAAAACCATTTTATAGATTTAGTCAGCCAGCAACCGCCTGCTTGACAAGATGCTCCGTTCCCTCGACTGCTCGGCCCTGCTACGACTTCTGCTCTACTCCCATTGTTTCTCTCTGACCCCCATCGGACCCAGACTGAGCATCTACCGAGCTCTACTCATAATTCTGCATAAATTGGGTTTTTGTGCAGAGTTACATTGTCATGTCGTCAGTGTCTTTTCCCCCTATGCAAGGGATCAACACAGGTTGTGCTTTCTCTCCTCCCAGCCCTCTTCGCAGATCGGGATCAGCTGCCCACTACAGTTCGCCTGTGTGCCATTACGAAGGAGTGAACTTGGTTGTTGAAGAGACCCATGTTATAGGATGGAGGAAACACAAAGGCCGGCAGATCATTCCACAGCTGGGCTGTTGAACTCAGGAATGAGTCGTAGTCATGTGACAAATGTCAACCTTGTGCAAATGTTGGGCGCGCATTCGGCGTGTTTTCAGAGCATACACCGGTGCCGAAGGGATCAATGATGCTAGTCCCTCAGAGTATCTTCCATTAAAATACTGATAGAACAAGGTCAGCATTCCCACCTGACTTGATATCACTTTTAAAAAGTGAATTACCACGCCGTTTGTACCGAATTAATCGTAAATTGTGGGAAATAAACATTGTTTAGAATATTACTTAAGTTAAAATGGTCCTCGTGACAATAAAGGCTGCATTTTCAAAGAAATAGTTCGATTTTTGATCGGATCTCGTTTCATGGCATTACACCATTTTTTTCTCCTTTCCTTGTCCTTTGGAAAGCATAAAAACACCTTATTTGGAACTAAACAGTACTTGTATCACACGCGGAGAGACATAGGAAAAGATATAATGATATGAATCGGGCAAAGTGCAGATCAATGACTACACGGACTGAGAGCAGTCATCTATGGCGGTCGCAGCAAAATGCCAATTTTAATTTTTTCAAATTGCGAAAATATCCTGTTGTTTGATTTTTTTCATCTTAATTTCAATGTAAGTTTATTGAAAATAGGTAATATATTCTTATTATTATATGTTAACTACACTTTACGGTCAAATAATTAATTAATGTATAAACCGAATTAAATGGTTCTAAGTTGGCATCGTGTCTGGGTCGCACTCAGGCGTCGTGACTTCAATTTCTCCACTGGTTAAGTCCTCCATCACGACACAAGCAACATTTTCCGCTAACTGCCAAGGTAATAGATTTTAAAATATTATCAGGTTATTCATAATCCGGGAATTTATGTCTTTCTTTTAAAAAAAATAATCTCTTCGGTCTGTTGCAGTGAAACCATCGCGGGTGGTGTACTACGCGTTTGACCCCACCAAAGCCACCATCATCAAACTGTCGCCGGAGCAGCAGCGCGCCGAGCTCGAACAGATCCGCCGCAGTGACAAGTTCCTGGCCGCGCCGTACCACTGCCAGCCGTGTGCCAAGCACTACGTCACCGAGACCGGCTGGCGACAGCACATGGACAAACACAAGGAGGTGCGGACAGACACACTTGTTATTATTTATTTATTTATCATAGTCTTAGTAAAATATCATCAAACTGTTTCCGGAACAGTCTTCGATAGATACAGGGCCCCCGAGAGCCCGAGTCGGGCACGGGCTTGCTCCAACCCATCTTGCTTAGTACAGTGAACAAAACTAATTTTGGTTAAAATTGTTTTTACATACTTTTATTGAAGACTAGCCGAAGTATCCGGCGTTGCATGGGACTATGAATGGTTTGGAGTAAAGTTTTGAGGTTGTGATGTGTTAACCCCGCTTGCTTGTGATGGGCTTAAATTTAAATTAAAAACTATCGATTATTTAAAATACAGACCCGAAAAGAACACTTCTATTTAAAAAAAAATTATTTTATTTAAAGTAATCATTTTAACACAGCAAAAATATGACAAATTTAAAAAAAAAAAAAACTAATTACCACAAACCCGCAAATAATTTTCAAAGTTACCTCTAAAACCATGAAAAATCCATTACTTTAATGGAGTATATTTCATCGTTTAAAACAAAAATAAATAAAATACTTTTGATCCCTACTAGATATTTACTATCCGTCTTACTCATAATCGCAGCATAAGTATTATACGGGCCCGTAAGGTCGGAATACTGAAAAACGTTACTCATAATCGCAGCATAAGTATTATACGGGCCCATAAGGTCGGAATACTGAAAAACGTTACTCAAAATCGCAGCATAAGTATTATACGGGCCCATAAGGTAGGAATACTGAAAAACGTTACTCATAATCGCAGCATAAGTATTATACGGGCCCATAAGATCGGAACACTGAAAAACGTTACTCATAATCGCAGCATAAGTATTATACGGGCCCATAAGGTAGGAATACTGAAAAACGTTACTCATAATCGCAGCATAAGTATTATACGGGCCCATAAGGTCGGAATACTGAAAAACGTTACTCATAATCGCAGCATAA
>JAHDVE020006524.1:0-21062 GCA_022606495.2 Halesus radiatus
TTAATTGATGCATTCGTTTATAGTACAAATACCCTAGATTGAAAATTCACTCAGCTTCTGACATTCAATGGCAACATGCTTCACTAGCGCCTCTAGCGGCCCGGAGTGTAATTTTTTTCATGCATTTCAATAGATTTTCTGTGAAATATATTTTCTGTGAAATATATTATAGAAATCGAAAATTCATAGAATTAATAAGAAATATTTTATTTACACCACTGTTGTGTACACAAAATACTGTTTTATTAATTTTTTTTTTATCATTTGACTGTACTTGACTATCATTATTTTTTAGTATTCTGTATGTCCTGATGAGGAAAGTTTTGCCTTTTAAACATGTTGATATGTATATGTTAATAAAGCGGTGGTTACAAAGTAATTTTAATTCATTTATTGACTAGCTGATGTGTACCCGGCCTTGCTCGTGTTTATATAAAGTTATGAAGTTGTGACTTCTTGCTTTTCATTAGGGTGCCATAATTGATTTAACAGCGAAATTAACAATCTCTAAACAAAGAAACTATTTGAAAATTTTATTTCATTCCAAACGTTTATTTTTTCAAAACATATCTAAATAATATGTAGGTTATTATGTAGGTACCTATTTGTGTTTTACATTTTGAAAATACTCTACCCAAAATAACATTCTACTTTTGAATATGCAATCTGTAGCTAACCAGAGTGTTATATCTATGGACCAACCTAAATAAAATATGGCAGGTTCAATGTTTTTAATACTAATTTTAAAACGTTGTAGCAACACTTATACATATTGCCTTTCATTCAAACTACTTTCTAAACCTTTCTAAACTGCTATTTTTAGCGAAACCGGTCCAGTGATTTTCGAGAACATCGAGGACAAAGAAACAAACAAACTTACATTGATTTTTATATATATAGATGACGCCACAAGGTAAATACTAATCTTTTGAAGAAATTATGAAATACTTTTTATTAATTCTATTAATAATGACGCCCCAAAATAATTATACATCTATTGAAGAAGATATTAGGTAACTTACATTATTATGTAGGTTACCTAATATTTACTCAGATATACTTATTCCCCATGCGAACCGTTTTTAAAGAACTAGTCGTGTGTGTCCGTTTGTTTTGTATTCTTATATTCGCATATCCCCATCACATGAACAATCGCTTCATAAACCCGATTATTTTCTGAAACTATTTTAAATTTGAATATTACGAAAATATACCGACGTTCAATGTTTCAACCCCTTAATAAACTCCGTACCAAGTACGTGTTTCTACGAGAGAAATATTATTCATTGATTTATGCAATAATAAAACCGTTCATGCTAACCGTAGTAATGTGGGAGGAGTGTATTTCTGGAGTAATCTTGCCGATACTGGGAATCGAACCGTGGAAATATTCGTTATCCCGTGTAACGAGGCGTGCCAATCCGCATATTGGGCCTTCAACCCTTGCGCCTTGTACTTCATATCACTAGTATAAAAGAAACCAGACCCTTTGAGTTTAAAATGTCTTAATGGTCTGTAAAATAGCGCCAAATGAAAGCGTGCGTCGATGACATATAGACTAAACGATTAATCTAGAAATCCGGAGGTTAGAGATTCATATTTGTACATTTTGTATGTTTTCTGCGCTTACTAGTCGTTCGAATACTAATTAACTAATCATCGGTAGGTAGAGAAGACGGACCGCCAAACAACTCGATCTTGGCATACACTTCTCGCTTCTATCACATTCATACATCGTCTCGTACATTCTTTTCTGTTATTCCGACTTCTGACATCGTGGCATGTCTTCCTCGGGCGTCCCCGGCTTCTTCTTCCATTCACATTCGCGTAATATATTCTCCTTACAGTCCTTTCTTCGTTCATTCGTTCTTCATGCCCAAACCATCTAATCGTCCCTTGCTTAATCTCACTCATTACGCTTACATCAGCCTTACATTCTTTGCGAATCTCAAAATTTTCACACCATCATAAATGGTTTTACCACACATGCGCCTCAGAGATCTCATTTCTACAGCATTCAGTCTACTTTCATCCCTCCTCTGTCGGTTCTATGCCTCACTGCCAACCATCAGGATTGGTATCAGTACTCCATTGCGGACTGCTAGCATCGCTTCTTTGGAGAATTTTTTGTTATCGCCAACCGCGTTCAGTACTCGGTTAATGGAGTGTATACTCGTATACCACTCTCGATACCCCTCTCGATACCCCGCGCTTTCAGCGTTCGAGGCAGTTCCCAACAAACAAATAATGTTTTTACCACACAAAAATGGCAAACAAAATCAAATGTGACCGTATCAATATTTCGGGCCTTTGAATCTATGTTCAACCGCCGCTTGATACTTACTGGCATCTGTCTAGGTCATGCGCCACACGCTTTGCGGAGTCAGGACGAAGCTTATGACAACAAATAAATCATTCACTGCCGGGAGCCAGTGGTGTTATTGTAACTACGATTGAGGAATTTTATCTGGATTGAGGAAATAAGAGGGGTAATAGAAGTACCTGGCTCCTCAAACCTGGTTACTTCCTCTTCCATCTTCAGAGTGGTAGATACTTTCAGTCTTAAATAGTACACAACTTATGACCCTGTACAAATCGCAAGTAAGTCCCACTGTTGAATTTGGCAGCCACCTTTGGTCTGTAGCTCCAATATACCTGAAAAAGCCCTTGACTATGTAGAAATGGGCGGTCTTTGCTAGATTCCCCTATCTTAACAAACGGATTGCAATCTTTAGAGCACAGGTATTTCAATGGAAGATGCTCTGAGGAACAAGCAACATTGATCCCTTCGGCACCAGTGCATAGTCGAAAACACGCGCCCAACATTTGTAGACGGTTGACATTTGTCACACGAGAACGGGTCGTTTCTACGACTCGTTCTTGAGTTCAACAGTACTGCTGTGGAACGATTTGCGCGCCTCTATGTTTCTCCCCTCTCCTACGACATGGGTCTCTTCAAGACCCATGTTCACTCTTTCCTCTGCTTAAAAATACCTTCTACATATCATCCTCAAAGATGATAGCTCCTGACGGAAATTATCCTCATTTATAGAATTAATGTAAAAAAAATATTTAAAAAGTCTCCTGGTGAAAGACCACCATTCATGATCGAAACGTTACTTGAATTGGCTTTAGACGTGTTTAGTAACCGAATTTGAACAGACAGATACTTCTCAACCTCCTCGCTTGCTTCAGCCTCAGAACATACCCCAAATTGGGGCTACCATAGTTCCATTAGCTCCTGGCAATTAGGACCTTTGTGAGATAATCACATTAAAAAAAACCTCATCAATCTTTCAACCCAACCTACCAAATATCAAATCAAGTAAGTTTATTCTCTTTGAATTCTCATTGTGCCTTTCGAAGGTATATTAAGTCCGAACCTGCTTTACTTTATTTTCTCTTCCAATATTCTTATCTAGCAACCCTCCTAGTTTTACATTTATCATTCTTTCTGAAAACCCTTTGATAAAAACGATTTTAATCGAAGGAGAGTCATTATTGTTACATTTTTTGCTCCCTACGTCACAATGTCATGGATTCTTTGGAAATCGAGATCAGTGTGTATTGATTTTGTTTTTTCAACGGTTGTGTTTGTTTCTAAAAAAGGGCTTCAAAGCTCTCGCGAAATACAAAAGCCTTTGAAAAAATCTGGAAATTCTCTTGTTTCAGTGCCTTTCTCGGTAGTTGGGTATAGTGAAAAAAAAACGGTTGAAAAATAAAGGACAAATATTTCATTTGTAGATTGCAAATAATTGATTCCTTCTACCTTTATATCGTTGGAATAAATTCGATGGAATTCTTTCTTTATAAACTTAGATTTCTATTTTACTCCGTTTCTGAAAGCTAAATGACGTTTTCGGCTTTTTATTTTTAAATATGTATTTATTTATTGTTTCTTAACATTTAAAATTTATTATTTTAGAGTCCGATAATAATAAAAACATTTATTTGTCAATAAGTAATTTTAATATTTTTATTTTTACGTGAAATTTATGTTTAGAAATTGACAAAAAGGTCATTGCTCAGCTATACATTCCGGAGCTCGGAGTGCAGCTGGTTTTCAGCAGTGCCTCTAGAAATCAGATAAAGTTAAACTTACACATCTTACATAGAATCTCTACACTTAAAAAAAGATTATTCGATTATGTAAAAATATGAAAATTGCAAAATCACCAACACAAGTATACATTTAATTATTTATCAATTATGATGTTGTGTGGCTGACTGTGCAGGAGTGACAGCAACTCGATTTTAAAAGGTACCTAAAGACCATTCAAGCCGTTTTTTAAATTTGAGAGCAACTGCGTTCGCTATGGCAGTTTCTATATGGAAAATATAATTTAGATTTTTTAAACTGTTATTTAAAAAAATAAATTATATTTTCCACATAGAAGTTGTCATAGCGAACATAATTGCATTCTTGATTAAACAATATTTAAATGGTTTCGGTTAGGTTAGGACAGCCTCCATGGTCTATGGGTGGGTAAGACTCTCGACTACGAATCCTAAGGTCGCGGGTTCAAATCCCGGCGTACGCAAGTAAATTTAATTTAATTAATTTGTGCTGTTTCACAATTAATTAATTTAAAAATAATATATTGTACATATTTGCGCACGTTCCAGAGTGGAAGATACGAGTACTCTCATTATAGGCCTGGTGAAAGACCACCATTCAGAATTGAAACGTTGCTTGAAATGGCTTTTAGCCGTGTTTGGTGACAAAATCTGAATAGCCAGGTATTTCCCCACCTTCCTCTTCCCCTTCTCCTCCACAATACCTTCAGACTCACAACATTCCCCAATTGGGGATGCCATAGTCTCACTGCCTCCGGGCGGTTGGGAGCAGTTGGGACTCTTGTGCGGTATTCATGTAAAAAAAAGGTATATTTTTATATTGAGGTACTCAATTAGCACGCAAAAAAAAATGAATCAACAAAATCAACACTCTTGTAAATTTTATTGTGGTAAACGTTTTCCGTATTATTGTTTTTTAACTCGCGATTGAAAAATACCGTTAAACCGGCTTACTGATAAACGGCGACATATTTTATCGGTAAAAAATAATAATAAGGTTATCATAACGTTGAATATGGCAAGGAATAATAATGGACCGCGCAATACGCCGACTGTGTTTATTTTCGCCGCGGTTGAATTTCCCATTCAAATTCGGGCATTATTTTTAATCTTTCAATCAATATTGGCCCAGGAGTCCGCCGATGTAATCCCCGGTTGATGGTGCCGCGTCATCAACTACAGAAGGCCGCGCCGTAATGTTGATAAAGAATCGTGGAAACCGAAAACCTTTACCGGAGAATATAGCTTGTAATAATTTTTAATATTGTTTGAAGCATAACCTTCGTTATGTAATTCATCAGTGTATTTTTTTAAAGTAGAATTTTATACAAATATGTTTTGTTAAAATTGTCGATAGTTGACGGTGAGGGCGGGAATGTATTATTTTCTCTTCCGGTGTTACTGTGCGCAGTTTACTGTATTGTACTATATCAGAGGTTCCCAACATTTCTTTTCACGTCGCCCACTTTTGTACTTCATTTTTCATCCCCGCTGTTGATAAATATTCTTATGCATACTAGCTGATAATAATAAAGTTATGAAATTGTGAATTCTTTCTTGTCGTTTGGGTGCCATAATTGGATTTGACAGCGAAAGTAATGCCTTTTGACGACTATTACTATTTCTAAAGAAAGAAAAAAAAAGGTTTATTTGAAAATTTTATTTCATTCCAAACATTTATTTTTTCAAAATGTATCTAAATAATGAAGTTCTTAAGTAGGTACCTACTTGTGTTTTCCATTTTGAAAATATTCTACCCAAACAAAGCTTCTTCTTTTAATCAGAGTGGTATGTATATCTATGGGATAATCTCAATATAACATGGCGGGTTCAATGTTTTCATACTAATTTTGAAACGTTATTGTAACAGTTTTACATATTGGATTTCATTCAAACTACGCTCTAAATCTTACCGGCACTAATAAAAACAAACTGTACTATTTTCAGCGAAACCGATCGAGTAATATACGAGAAAATCGAGGACAGACAGACAAACATTCGTTTTTATATATGGTGTTAACGTATTATTATTATATGTAGTATATTATTGTTCATCTTAAAATACGAGGTGTCTTCAAAAGAAAAGGTGAATTTTGAATTTTCGCGGGAGTTAACTTTTCTTGTTCACTTTGATTCAAAGAATTAAACAATATTTGGATTTAATTATCCTTTATTTTATAACATTATAAAATACAACAAGTAACGTACAATTTCAAAAGGAATTATCATGTGAGCAATACGACAAGCAACTGCTTGGATTCACTCGACAAGATAGATTAATTCACTTAGGTTGAGGCAGCCACTTTTATAGCTGTCCTGATTAATCTAATATCTAAAGTTTATTTGGTACAAAACAACAAAATAGTATTATCAGTTACGCAACGGATGTTGACGTTTTGTATTGAGTACATATGCATCGATATAAGACGGAACTAGATAATGTAATCTTATTTGAGAGTTCAATGCACTATTTTATCTACTAGACAAGATGAAGTGAGGAATGAAGTACGGGGCGTCCTGTGTTGTCTTCTTGGAGGTGAAGGTCAGCTGGGGTAGTTAACTCTCCCCCCTTTAAATGGGAACTCCTTCGGGATGCGAAGAGTTTACATATTTTCCATAGGATATATCCAATTGCCATTATTATTAGGCAACTTGTTAGTGTGATATGTAGACTTCCACTGGTGGAGGTGGTTTCTGTCACGTTGGTGGTGATGCTGGAATCTTCGTGTGGTTTTTCTATTTCGTCCATATGTAATGTGGGTAACTGTAATACATGTAGTTCTTCTCTGGAATACGTAATGACTAATGTTTCATTGTTTATAGTCCGTCCCATATTAAATGTTTTTCCTTGTATGCTGCATTCATCGTTGGTCACGAGTACTGATTTAGAAATAACAATACTCTGTTTATGTTGTGGGCAATGTGCTTGTAGTGGGGTGGGCTTGTCACGAAATACATACATCATATTGTCTCCTATAATATGGGTATATTCTTCTGGGCATGTGATCTTGTGAAGGCTGCAGTTCTGCTCGTTTTGGGTTTCTAACACCAAGGTGGTGCAATCATCAATGGTATTTACTTCTTTGTTACATAAGCTGTTTTGGTCTGAGATTATTTGGCATTTACTTGCGACATACATTTGTTTTCCATCTCTCAATATTCGTCTGGATGGGAGGTGGGGTTGGAAGCATTGGGTACCTGGTTTGGATATTATGGGAATAATTTCATAATACATGTATACTGTATTCTCTACTAGTGGAAGGGATAGAATAAAATGCAAGGTTTGCTTGGTTTTTATGAGTTGAACTTGTAAAAAGCGTTGAATAATATCAAAGTCTTTAGAAAATAAGTTTTCTGAATTTCTTTGTGATATTGAGTCCATGAAGACTTTTGGTTTAATAATGCTAGGGTGGTACATTCCATGAGCGGCAAAGGTAATTGCTTCCGTGATTCTAGTTACTAATTCAGTTATTGTTTCCGTTTGATAAATTAAATGGGTGATCAACAAATCAGTTTGATCTTCATAATGATCCTGGCTTATTTGAGCCCATATAACTAATTGGTTAAGTGAAATATTTTTAAGTTTAGTGTAATAATCTTCTAAGGTTTTCGAAGTAACAGAGATTCGTTGTTGATTCAAATGTAGATTACTTTCCATTTGTTGCGTTATCTTATTCATATCATTATCATCTAAATTTCCCGTTATTAATTTAATTACCGACCCGATACCATTTGTAAGACCTCGTTTATGTCTAGTTACAATAAGGTTATCTATCACTGCTTTATTATGGTCAATTAAATATTTTAAACGTTCTAAGCCTACATTAGGTAAGGTTACATTATTATTTCTTATAAATTTATTGTAATTAAAATATAACTGTAATCAGTTCTTTTCTACAACATTCACTGACGATTTGGTATAACTTGTCGTCATTGATAATTACCGCATATTTATTCTTGTTTAAATATTTTACATAATTTAAAAATATACATTGCGCATTATCGAGGGGGATACACCAAACATGATCCGTACCAGCTTCTTTTGTTTTCAATTTACGTAATTCCTGATTACATGATTCTGTAAATATCCTATTCATACGTGGGGGTGGATGCTTGTGACGAATCGGGATTCCTCCATTATCGTCCACATGGCTATGCATGGTGTCGGCGACACTCTGGGCATCCGAAGTGATTTCCACTCGTAACGAGTATTGATCATCACTAACCTCACTATGATGGATCTCTACTCTAGATAATAAGTCAGCTACATGGTTTGTGCAGCCACGTTCATTATTCTCCAATAATTCATCAAGTTCGATTATGTCCATTACATGGAATAGTTGAACTTGCTTTGTTGGAGTTTTTTTTTTTTCAAAATGCGTCACAACCGTACCTCTATGGGTCGTTATGGTGTGCGCCGTTCGTACCGAAAATTCTTTGTTAATTTAGTTGCAAAAAAAAAATATATATATATGAGTAGAGCCTGAATGATTTGAACTACCAGTATCGATTAAAAAATTATGTTTTATGGAGCTTCTACATATGGAAGTCCATTACAATAAATTAATTAATGAATGTGGTTTAGTTGGGCGAGGTTTTTTGGGGATCTTCTTCGTTCGCCCAAAAATCCTGGCCTCCGTGATCACATTGGAATAGCTCCTGTGCCGTACGTCCATTACCCAAGTCTATGACTGGGCCTTTGAACGAGCGTGGCATAGGCGCTGTCTTCATACTAACATCCTCGTTACGGCGTTGTGGGTTTCCTAGATATTTAGAATTATTTTGTTGTTGCATGTTATTATTTCGAACCCCGAAATTCTGTCCGGGTTTGTTGTTCGTGAAGTTATTGTGTTGCCACGGTTTATAATTATTATTATTATTATTAAAATTGGTATGATTCGTTCTATGACCGTTTGGATTATATTGTGGGTTATTAAATGTTCTATTACAGTGGAGTTCACCATGCGCCTCCAACATACGTATCTCAACACACAGGGTGTCGTAATTTTTGTTAGATTTGCACATTTAATATGTGTGGGTAAAAAATTTAACAACGTATTACGTGCCGTGTCTTTATATGGTTCCATTAGGAGCTGCGCACTCGCTGGTCCATATTGGTCCGAAATTTTAATTTTTATTGAAAATAATATTTGATTCATTTCATGAATCAGGGTTCCGAAATCTCTATTTCCCCGATTGAAGTTAATTAGCTCGGTCTGAAGTAATGTGACCGACTTGTTGTCACCACATTCAATTTTTAACGATTCCAAAATTTTTTCGATATTATTTTCGTGATCGTTCATAAGGATCACATGTAATGCCTTGCCGCGCAATCTCGAAATTACTCTTTCTACATTGCTTGGGGTATTGCCGTTTCGTGCAATGTAACCCCTAGCTGATTTTATAAACAAATTAATATCTTGCGCAGAACCGTCATACTCCAGAATCGACTCTGAGTATTGGAGAGCGGATCTCTCGTTTGGCTGTGCCATTTTATAAAAAGATATTTTTTTTTTTTTTTATGGATTTTATCTCTAACCTTTTGGATAAGGTAGGGAAAGGATCTATCGTACGGATGGGATAGACGAACAATTGAAAAATGTACTTACATGAATGTTGTTGCAGTTAACGATTTTTTTTTGGTTGGTCCTTCGCGTTGAGGTATTTAAAAACACCTAGGGAGTCCTGGCTACGGCCAAGTTTAACAGCTTCCCCGAATTTTATGACCCACGTTGGGCGCCAGTTAACTTTTCTTGTTCACTTTGATTCAAAGAATTAAACAATATTTGGATTTAATTATCCTTTATTTTATAACATTATAAAATACAACAAGTAACGTACAATTTCAAAAGGAATTATCATGTGAGCAATACGACAAGCAACTGCTTGGATTCACTCGACAAGATAGATTAATCTACTTAGGGTGAGGCAGCCACTTTTATAGGTGTCCTGGTTAATCTAATATCTAAAGTTTATTTGGTACAAAACAACAAAATAGTATTATCAGTTACGCAACGGATGTTGACGTTTGTATTGAGTACATATGCATCGATATAAGACGGAACTAGATAATGTAATCTTATTTGAGAGTTCAATGCACTATTTTATCTACTAGACAAGATGAAGTGAGGAATGAAGTACGGGGCGTCCTGTGTTGTCTTCTTGGAGGTGAAGGTCAGCTGGGGTAGTTAACTCGGGCGTGTACATTCGATTATCGATTTTTTTTGTTATGTTGGTACACATATGTTTATCGTATGTTAGCATTATCAGCCATTTTGGATCAGTGGTTTCACGACTGGAAAGGTTAGTCACGTTTTGTTTTTTCTTCGATTTTTTACTAAAAAATTTTTTTGTAAAAAATCGAAAGTAATATCGATACATTGAAAAGACTGGCTGATATTAGCTAGTCGACTCTCCTACAAGTTGGTATTTTATGAGCTATATCCGATGTTGAAAAATATTCAATTATTCGACCCGGCTACGAATCCGGAGGTCGCGGGTTCGAATCCCGGCGTGCGCATACAAATTTTATTTGATTAATTTTTGTTTTTCACAATTTATTTATTTAAAATAATATATAGTATATTTGCGGCACGTTCCAGAGTGACAGATACTTTCAGTATCGCCCTGGTGAAAGGCTACCATTCAGATTAGAAACGTTGTTTGAAATGGCTTTATCCGTGTTTGGTGACCAGATTTGAATAGCCAGGTACTGCCCCGCCTTTCTCTTCCCCGCCTCCTTCCCCTCTCCACTACCTCCAGCCTCTCAATATACCCCCCAATCGGGGGTGTCATAGTCTCACTGGCTCCAGACGGTTGGGAGCAGCTGGGACTAATGTGTGGTATTCACAAAAAATTAAAATCGCCAAAAAAGACACGTAGGTGTCGGCACGATAGGAGGTGACGTACATTTTTTGAACGCTATTTTTGGATTTACATTCCATATCTGACCATAATAAGTGTCCACCTTGTTCTCATTACCTATTTTACAGTTTTTTTTATTGCTTACACTTAGCCTTTGTCGACTATATTATTGTTCGTTGCCTGAGCCAGCTCTCTTTCCCAGTAAAACAGGGCCGAACATTACGGAACTCGTTGCCAGATTGGTCGTCCTCGTTCCGTGACGTTAATGAAGATTGTTGTCACTCTAATTAGAGGTAAAATCCCTTTTTTATAAATAAAATCATTCTACATTTTGAGTGTTAGAATTATTACACGCACTAGGAATCTCTTACCCATGCTAGATTTATTAAAGGTTAAACGAAACGTGATACGCACTCACAGATGGCGCTAATTTAAATATTTTAGAAACTAACACTTTTAGCACCGAATACTTTTAAATATTGAGATAAATTGTTTATTGGTGGGTGGTACGTACGGAATATGAAATAGAATAAATTATTATTGTAATTTTATACCTTAAATTCTTCAAGACTGCCTTAAAAATACTGTATATGTTAGTTTTACAATAGTATAATGTATTTTTATTTAAGTTTTTCGAAGGACTTAGCTTTAAATCTACAGTAACAATTTATTTCATTTCATATTACATGTGTACAACCGTCAACAAACAATTCATTTCAATATTTAAAAGCCTTACGTGCTACCAGTGTTTTTTTCTACAGTGTTTAAATTAGCGCAATCATCCTCAACCCTTGATTCTGTGGAAAAACAAGCAATCCGTTTAATAGACTCCCTATGTAAACGGGCTTATTACGGTCATTGCAGTCAGGCGGTAATGCTGCATTTGATTTAATTGTATTTCAATAGAAGGTGCTCCACTTATCATTGATCCATCCGACGTCGTTGCACAGTCGGGAGACTTGCCAAACTCGTCTCCAACATTTATATACTACTGAGATTAGCCGCATGAAAATAAGTCGTTTTTCAGACTAATTATCTATCCTGCTAACTCCTCGGCCGTGGAGCACAAGCGTATCTTTTCTAGACGCGGTTTCACTCTTTTCTTCCACAAAAATATACCCCACATCGCCGAAGAAAGCGTAGTCACCTAGGTAAACCTAAGTAGTATTGATGTGATTTTTCACAAAAACGGCGCTATACAAATCATCCAAATATTATTTTAATAATTATCATTTCGTTAGTACATATCCTATGACTTGAGCTTGAACCTTATCCCATTAAAGATGGCGACCTGCAATCAATATTCGCCGACATTACGCTGTTCACAAAAAATAACTCTCATATTTCTACCGTATTTATTCATCTTTTTTCCGTGCGATGAACGAATTCATTCGGCAAGTCGAGATCGTGTCTCGAGTGTAAAAATACACCGAAGTGGTTTTCTTCCCAGAGCAATAACAAGCGGTACCTACCCACCCACCCATACTATCATTTCACAAATAACTCCAGTAGAATCTCATAGAAGATTATGTTCACTGTGGATTTTGCAACCCCATGAAAGTTGTAATAATATATGATATTTGTTTTACGCTAATTCTACTTTACGACTTCTATTAACTTCTATTATAAACTAACAACAGTTTTGAAAAAGTATAATTTTTTAGAAAAATTTTGAAATGTGTGGAATTTTCCTTTGGTGCAATATTCAATTGACCTCATTCACCTTGCGTAATACGTACGTGACCTGATTTTGTAACAATCACATAACGCATCGAGATTCTCCAATGCGGGATGCTTAATGTTTTTACACATTGAATAACAATGCAAGACATAAGCCCTCCACTTATAAGGAATTCATTGAAATTGGTCCTACTCGCAGATATTTCGACTGTTTTCTTTCGTGTTGTTACACTATGTTGTTGCTTGTTATCGGGATTATTAATTATTTATTTCTTATTAAACTAATCGACGAATAACAGACACATTTGTCATTCATTTTATCAAAGGTTGGAAAACGTCTTTGTTAATTGAATCCTTGACACTGCAGTCCGAAATAAAAATGTGATTTAGTTTATTTCACTGCATTTTAAGTTGAAGCATTTTGTATTATTTATTTCACGTTTTTTGGCAATAGTACAGTACTTTCGTACCTACTTGTTATTTAGGCAAGTTTGTCTGTTTGGCTGGTTATGGACTTCACAAACGACTACGTTTTTGTTTCTTGGTTATAGATGGATTATCTATTTTAAAAAAAATAATTCGTGAACAGACATAAAATTCGGATGTCTGGAGATGCGTCCAAGATCACTGCTTCATGAAACGTCTGCTTCATATTTGTATTTTATTTTTGTCTGTTTTTTTATTATTTTTATCATTTCCATGGAGATGGAGGGAACCCCTGCGTACTCTTTATAACAAAAATAATAGTTTTCAATATTAGCGAAGGCCAATATCGTATATTCTATCTCAAAGCTCACACCACATTAAAACGGCGCTAATGCTGATTAACTCGGCGTACCCATTACCACGCGCGCGTATCTTTAAACTGGATATCCACTATACATTGTACAACATTGTGTAAAAAGCTCCCGCTGCCGGCGTCACTTGCGCGCCCGGTCCGTTATTCGTTATCCGTAATCCGGTATCCGCTGCCTACTACGTAACGGGCGCTAACGACCCACGTGCGTTCAGGCCCGGTAAGCACCCCCCAGCCTCTTCCGGAACACCTGATCGACTTACGTGACGGCGGGCCAGATACTCATATTTTTTTCTTAGTTTTTAATTAATTCGATTGTGTTATGAAACAATTTACCTCTATTTTCCGATGGCGTTTATGAAACCTTTGACTCCAATAATAATTAATCTTATTATTTTTGTGGTTTGATAAGATGAATAATTTTTTATACTATTGTAATACGATGTATGCAGTACAATAGGTATGTAAAAAATCTTCAATGTTTGTCTCGGAAATCAAAATTTTACTACATCTACAACCAAGTTCAAACCGGGTAAAATAATTCCGTCCGAGTTTTGCAAGACACGGTCCATATCGCCTTTGCCATGATTTGAAGGATATATCCGAGAGTGCATTCGTATGATGTCATCTCTCCATCAGTAATCTCCCTTCCCAATGTAGTGGCCGATTTATATAGAGGGTGCTAAGAGACGTACCTGACTTACTTTAACCAGTTATCCCTGACCATATTTGGATTAAAAAATGTACATGAAATTTTGGTGTCCGGAGGAAAGAATTCGGTCTTCGACATGACCTTCTCAATGGCACTGTGAGCACTGTCAACTTCTTGTATGCCGCAATGGCCAGGTATCGAGAACTTCATGGTAATCGAAGTTATTTGTGGATTTTCAATGAGAAAATATGAAACAGCGGTGCTTATAAAAGAATTCCTATTTTGCGGAATACACGAATCACTCCGCGTTATCAATTCGGTGAAATTATTCTCAGCAACCTAAAGCAAATCTAAAATATTTTTAAAAGCACTCGCTAAGTCATTTTCAGTACAATCTGATATACTCTCATTCCATATCGCACAAAATATATGGTTTTGGTTACCGAGTAGTGTGCAGTTAAATTGTACACATTTTCTTTAATAATAGAATCAACTTACTTCTGCTCTCGGGCATGATATAGCGTTTTGTAAATCAAAACAAAGGATGGGTATATTATTTTTCCTCTCAGAATCCCTGTCCTCTCATAGCAATCTTATCTTTAATATGATTTTCGTACTTTAATGACAAATGTTCAATCAACAGATTATCATCTTTTGCATCGAGATGTTCTTTGCAAAGATCACATCTGTCTGATTTGTCGCGTGAAAACTTAAATTAAATTTGGTAATAAAAATATGCCTGTAGATGCTGTTGTATTCATCTCTTTGCATTATTTTATGTACAAATCATACATTTTCACCACGTCCAGATTCGACTAAATACTGCCGTGATGTTTTTGCTCGGCAGTAGTGCAACTCGACCATATGAAATGAAGTAACATGCTCCATCACTTATTTTATTTTATCCGCAGGAAAACCGTACCGAAAACAGTCGATAGATGTGTCAGAAACGTTGTCCGATAGCTTATAAGGTGTTGTAGAATTTCTATAATCCTCGTATTCAATCATTTTAATAAAGAATCACGCTTTGATCACTCTAATTTACACTTATAATTGCAACGCGGAAACCTAACACTTTGTCAAATGGAACGCTCTTTATGGATTAATGTAAAGTGAGTTACAAAATAACTTTTTAAGTTCGAGTAACAAGGTTCCATATGCACTTGAAACCTTGTTTCACAAATTATAGTGAATAACTGATGCAGTTGGAACTTTTAACACTTTCTAATTCCGTTAATATTCACTAGATTTTGTTGGTGTCTATAGAAGAAATGAAGAATAGTGCAGTTGGAACCATTTCCAATCAATAACTCAAACCAGTCCAAATCGTCAGTTGTTATTCCAAGGGGTCGATATCATGAAATAATCATAATAATTCACTGCAAATTTTATTTGTAACCATTTTGTTCGACTCTAAACATAAACTACTACAGTAGATATGTCCGTTCATCGTATTAGAAAGTTAGATCATTTTCCGTTTTAAAATATTTCAATGATGATAAATTCCTTGCCCTCCCTTTTACGAGTCGCAATTTTCTTTTCTCTCCTTTGAGTAAGTGAACCAGTAATATTGAGAAGTGTTCTAGATTTTTCTTTTAAAATTACCTGGATGAATTGTAACTTTCCCTCATAGTTATTTCGGCCGAGATAGGTTCAAAAATAAAGTTGACAAATAGCCCGAACTTTCTCCGTCGGAGCGAGCCCCAAAATTCGAACCGGTTTTTCAAAATGTGACCGTGGGGAAGGCAGTGCACCGCGGAATATTTACCGTGAGGCTTTTTTGTTTATCGTGAATATCAATAACGTTTTTTTGGACCTAAATATTATTCTCCACGGGGAACAGAATTATACGGTTTATAAAATAGCTAAATCAGTTTTTTTTTCGTTTGTAGCTCACCTTTTTTCCATTGCACGTTTTACCATGCTGATAAAATTTAATTGCAATTTATACTGAGTTCCTAACGGTGGTGGGGTCATTATATTAAGTTTTCATTTGGTTTTGAGTTTAGTAGACTATTTGAGGTCTACCAAAGAAGGTATATCGGGAATGGATCTTGAGTTGAATTTGATGACCTATACCTGTATTACTCCAATATTGTCCGTGGATCTTTGAGCAATTGGAACCCGCACGTAATGTAGGCGACGGGGATCCTTGTTTTTATTCAGGCTCCCTGGCACCAGCGAATCGATAAAAGACTTCTAGTAATTTCGGTATTAGAGTTAAGGAACACCCAAGCTGTTTAAATAATTACAACTATTCTGAATTTGCAAATCGTATTTTAGAAACCAATCATTCATTTGATATAAATGAAAGTTTAAAAAATTTACATACAAACACAACCGGTTTACAATTAGACAAATTTGAAATTTTGGAAATCAGAAAAAGCGTTAATAGTGAATTAAATTTAATAAATGATCGAATATTTTTTTCAAAATACCTATCTATCTCTTGAATTTATTTTCATATTAATATTAATAAAAAAATAAAAAAAACAAACAATATTTCTAATATAAATTTCTTATTAAATGTTTTATAGTAATTTTTTATTAACATTTTTGATTAATTACTTACCCACTTTAATCAATTTTCGTTTATGTTTATATTTTGTCTATTCTTACATTATTGTGTTCCAATTTTTATCATTTGTCTATACTTCACATTATTATTTTTAGTATTCTATATATTCCTGATGTTGAAAGCATCGCTTCAATACAAAGTATATTTTTTAATTACATTATTAATAATGACGCCACAAGGTGAATACCAATCTTTTGAAGAAATTATAGAACAAACAGCAGTTCACGTCAACTAAAATTAACAGTTGTTTATTATTATCTTTATTCGTTGGATATCTGCAGTCGTGCTCAGGAACGGTGAAAAGTTACCGACATTATCGATAAAAACTTTTTCGATGGCCTGTGTTAGGGGGACAGTACTCAATCCGGCGCTTGGTGTTTGTTTAGGGTTTACGGATCATTTTAAACTCTGAAGACTGATTTCTTGCTATTCGTTTAGCCTCGTCATGTATAACAATTATTATTGCCTCGGGTAAGAATAATAAGAAAAGGAGTTCAGCGAAAAAATTGCTATACTGCCTGCTCAGTATATTTATTTGAAATTTCAATACAATATCATCACGATTTGCAGTTTCTTTTTAAATAAATCAAAATTTACACGACTTTTCTGAACGCGACATCATTCAATAGAACCTTATCGAAAGTGAAATAAACCCGTATAAATGTGGTTATCAATAATTCTCACGGGTCCGAATTGAGCGATGGTCGGACAGATTCACCGCTGTTTTATTGGAGGGACTCGCCGCCGACCAGGAGGGTGATTGATCACCTGTAAGCGACGAGGCCGATCGATTGATTGGCAAGTTAGCCACGCGGTTGGGCATAGCTTCGGATAGTTGTTGTTAGCCCTTTGAATGGCCGGTTTACGGTCTAATTATCTACGTGCGATGTGTTCGTTCGCACATTTTGGGTCGTGTTTGAAAATTTTTTCAACTAACTTGATAGGCGTTACAGTGGAACGTGACGCCACCATGTCGTGGTATACGTACACTCATTGTTTCAAGTAGTTTCATAAATTAAATTCCAGAATTCTAAACTTATTTATTGTAACCTAATTTACTAATCTCTAATTTAGTTTATTTAAAATAAAATGTAATTTATATCTAAGTGATTTATTTATCTATATATGAAAGAAAAATAATGTCTTTCTGTCTGTCCTCGATTTTCTCGAAAATTACTCGACTGGTTTCGCTGAAAATAGCACAGTGTTCTTATTAGTGCCGGGAAGGTTTAGAGACTAGTTTGAATGAAATCTAATGTGTGAAACTGTTGCTATAACATTTTAAAATTAGTATGAAAATCATTGAAGCCGCCATGTTATATTGAGGTTAGCCCATAGATATATCACTCTGGTTAGCCAAAGATTACATATTCAAAAGAGGAAGGTTTGTTTGCGTAGAATATTTTTTTTAATGGAATACACAAGTAGGTACCTACTTATAAACTTTATTATTTAGATGTATTTTGAAAAAAATAAATGTTTGGAATGAAATATAATGTTCATATGAATGTTTCTCTGTTTAGAGATAATCACTTTCGCTGTCAAGCGAGGCCGAATATACATCAGCTAGTTTAAGTGTATAATATTGTTCGATTTAGTGATCGTGCTATGTCCTACTCATGCGTTTTTTTTATAGGTGATTTTATTTCTACTGCAATTTCATCCTTCCTCTGCCAGGATTATACAAATTGTATAAATCTATTGAATATACACGAAGTGCTGTACTTCAAATAATAATAATAAAAAAATTACGTGAACACAATGGTGCACGGTCCACAACGGCAGCTCTTCCAACTACATTGTATCGTACGATAACAAACAAGTTTCAAGTCAAATCGTTTAACCCAGAGCTTTTTTTTCCTTTGTTCTTTCCATAATCAGATAAAGAAAAGAAATAATATTCGTACACCACACCCTTGAGGTGATTTTTCACAAAAACGGCGCTATACAAATCATCCAATTATTATTATTATTATAGGTTTACAAAAAATGACTAACTAACCATCACCCTGTTTTCCGCATGGGTAATCATGGAGGAATAAATAACTTAGAACGACTAGAAATAAAAAAAAAATCAATAAACAATAATAATAACCATCTACTAAATAACCTTTTTTTTTACTTGTAGTTAAATTTTAGACATATTTCCGTTCACCTCCGACTCCCCTTAAACAATCCACCACCTTTCTTGATATTCTGTTACCTTTTTTGTCTTCCATGATTTTCCCATCATATACATAATTATGTATATTGTATTGTATGTTTCTATTGTTATATTGTTGTCTCCCTCTTAATATTGTATCTTTCTTTTCCCTATTTTTACCACTATATGTACATGCACACTCCTGTTATATAATTAGTATATTTTAAGTCCTGAAGATGATTCAGTCGAATCAAAACTAGTAGACGTATTTTTACCAATATAAAAGTGGATTCAAACACAGTGTCTTTTCATTTAATTAATTTGTAATGTAACAGCAAGAAAGTTTATAATATGTAAAACAAAATTTGATGTTATACTTTAAGTAAGCACTATTAATTGTAGTTAAGTGAAACAGATTGAAATAACAAAGATTTTGTACGCACGACTTTTTTTATTTTTATATGAATACCGCACAAGAGTCCCAACTGCTCCCAACCGTCTGGAGCCAGTGAGACTATTGCATTCACAATTGGAGAATGTTGTGAGGCTGAAGGTATTGGGAGGGGAAGGTGAAGGGTAGATGAAGGTGGGGGAAATACCTGGCTATTCAGATCTGGTCACCAAACACGGCTAAAAGCCATTTCAAGCAAAGTTTTAATTCTGAATGGTGGTCTTTCACCAGGGCGATACTGAGAGTATCTTCCACTCTGAAATCGACTATTGTGATTTTCGAATCGTCTTGAGAAAGGCGTTTGGTAGTTTCCCAATGGAGATGTTGTCGCTCCGAGCGTACTTGACTTATGGCATCAGGCAGTATGGTCGGTCGCTGAGGTAACGGGTGGTGACGTCAGCGATTGCTGGGTTTAGAAGACTGTTCTTGTCTGTTAGCGGCAGGTCGAGGAATCTAAGGGAGGACATGTTATCCATTCGTTCGTACGCTATTTTATAGGGTGTGCGGCACGGTCGAACATTATGTGCGCGTGTTGTGAAATCTCGGCACAGTATTGCATTTGTGGTGCAATCTGGACTTGCTGTTGCATTCGTGGTGCAGTATATTCTCTTGGCTCGGTGTTGTGAAATACCAGCTCTCGGCTTGGTCAAGCACGTGTTGTGCAAAATTTGTATTTGGTTATAAAGAAATATGTTTTGTCTGTTTAAATTAATCCACTCTGACGACACGTTCGATACTGATTTTATAGAAGTAATGTTTCAACATCCAGATCAGTCGGCCATAATTTTACTTCTTTTACGTAGAGCAATATTTTGTTTGACGTTTTAATTTTTTTTGGTAAAAGATTTGAGTGTGCTAGGACCAATAAAACTGCTGTGCATTTGCTTTAATTTAGTATTAGTTTGAGGAGAATAAAACACATTATTAGTGCTTTTACTTATTCAATTTTAATTCTTTTGAAAAATACTTTTGTTTTATATAATATAGATATATTTCCGAGTTTGTAGAATAAATAATTTACGGATGTTACAAAGAATCTAAATTATTGCTATTTTAGATTCTTTGTGTAATGTTTAATTTCTATTAAATAAACTTTTGTAATGTAGTTTTGAGGTTTTGTAAAGGTTTAATAAAAGCATCAAGTGCCCCTTTCCATCCTATAATACCGTACTGATGGATGATTGCACTAGGGGAAAAATAAATCGTTTTCAATTTGTCAGTATTGAGAACTACTGTCTATAGATATATAATATAGTAAGTCTACAGAAAATATTCGTAAGATATCTTATTTTGTTGAACTATCTCCCGTAAATGACATTTCAATTATTAACATTATTTTTTTTTGGAATAACTTACCGAAGTTTATAAACCACAATGTAATATATATTTTAATCATAAAAAGGTAGCAGCCAAAAAATATATATGGGAATTAATTGAATATGATTATTAACGGTTCTTAGAAATTGAAGTATTATAATATCGATAAAAATGACGGGACGGATGGCGTAGCTCAGTGGATTAGAGCGCAAGGTCCCGGATAGACCACGAGGTCCTGGGTTCGAGTCCCAGTTGCTACAGTTATCTTTTTATTTTGTGTCATGTTTCATTTTGGGAGTTGTTAATATTGCCTTCAATGATCAAAAATTAATATTAGTTCAAACGAGAATAATTAACGTAAGAAAGAATTACAACGGAAAAGGGAAAACTGAATACATGTACGAAAAAAGTTTTACTTCGTAAAGAAAAGGAAACTTATTACGATTTTTACTTATTAACCTTATATAAGACGGCGCCCAAAGAGATTTGTGTCAGAACAGTGAA